>JNEY01000056.1:0-42117 GCA_020875895.1 Aphelenchus avenae
AGGCCCTAATTCTCACGCGGCTGCTCGTGCATCGGGTACTCAAGGTAAGTGTACGGTATCATGAAAGCCTTTTCAAGGACGCAATTAGCGCCTAGCTGTGGGAAAATCGCGAAGCCTTACCTTATACTGAATTATGCGGTCCTGCGACTGGCAGAGGTAAGTAAAGTCGTCGTCCACCCACTGGAAGGCGACCTTGTGAAGCTGACTAACGGGCTCTTCTTGGCTCGCCGGATCGAGGATCACGTTCTGCTTGTCGACCTTGCGAATCCTCTGAAAATTTCCTGTGTGCTCTCATTGCCGCAATACATCCAACGCGGCGAAAGGAGTACGCAAGAGATACACTCACCAGCCTTGGCAGCGCAATCCCACTGACGCTGTCGACAAGCTTCACAATTGCTCCGTAGTAGATGTAGCCGTCCTTTGCGGTAAAGTCGTCCGACTCAGCTCCATTGCAGTCTTCCTCGTCTACTAGACCAAGACCGATATCTCAGTGTTTAAGTTTTCCAATCGCTTACCAAGGTGGATGCTGAACGCTCCCCACTTGGAGCTGTTTGCTTGGAAAGCGCCGTTCTCGCAGAACAAGTAACGAGTGGAGACGGTCTGTGAGCGAAGTCGATTGAACAGCGCCACCTTCGTGCCGCTAGCAATGCAGAGGTACTTGCAGTCAGTGTTCTTCATCGACTGTTTCTTCTTCGACGGCTTCGAGATCACTTTGATGCGGTGCGAGGAGAACGAGCCGACGTTCGTGCCGTCGCCGTAGATGAAGTGAACGACCAGGTTGAAGTACTTTCGCTTGTCCTGGTCGCTGATGTAGAGGGTCTTTGCCGCGCAGTAGTCCTGAAATATGCATGTTAGCGTAGAGTTAAGCATCGTATGAAGCAATGAAATAAACTTTCAAAACAATACCTTTCCGTTGGAGAAATCGAGCTGCTGCTTCTCCTGGTCCGTCGGTTCGCCGATGCCGATGAAAGCCTTGAGCTCGGTGGCATCTGCGTCGATCATCTTCGTTCGCGCGTTGATCTCCGGCTCTTCTCCAGCGGCCCGTAGTCTCTTGTGGTGTTCTTCCAGTTGAATGCGCTTCTTCTCCTTCCAACCGTCTCCCTCCAGGTAAATGCATGGCGGTGGGCAGAAGAAGCTAAATTCAAAAGTCGTGTAACATGCTAACTTTGTCCAAGCCACATGGCGACCCGGCTTTCTTATGCAACCTTAGCCCATGGTAAACAAGCAAAGTGGGCAAATAATCCGCACTTCAGGAAGCGAATGTTGCAAATGGCACACTCGCAGTATGCAGTCGTGTAACCAAAGCTACAAGGAGGCAGGCACTTTACGGTCGGGCCCACTTAGTCAAATAATGGTAGGAAAAGCAAGTGACTAATCTCAAGACGGCCGGGCAGTCGTGGGATTTGCGCAATCTGTGCCGGGACTGCGCAACCGGATAAGCTGCTGAATGGACAGTGAAAGGACATGACCCCATCGCGTTCGCGCCTAGTCGGTCAATTAGCAGTGACAATGAGCGCAATACAGGCGAGCGTGGGGCACTCACTTTAAGAAGGTCTCGCGCCAGGGCCAATGCTTAGAAAAGTGGGTAACGATGTACGTAGGTAATTTGTAGACTCACCGCTTCTCATTGCCGTACGACTTCTGCGCGACCTTCGCATGGAAAATGGCGACCTTGCAGTCGAAGCAGTTCCTTCGTCTCAAGTACTCCTGCATAACTTGGCGCGTCAGTGGCGGTGGTGTTTTGAAGCTTGGCGGTGAGAACGGTGAAAGCACGGCACTTGAGCCCGTGTGGTCCAGAGAAGTCGATGAGCTCGGCGTTTGGTAGGACGCATCTGTAAAGAGACCGTTTACGCAAGACAGCATTGCATTAACGGACAATGCCCATCAACTTTTCTTCTCTAATTCGTTTTTGGGCATTACGATGTCGACTATACCTAAGGAATGGAACACAGAAGACGTGGGCGAGAAGGCATGAGACCCGAAGTGATGGCCCCGTGAGGGTGTCATGTGGGGAGGAAACATCGGATAAGCGACCGACTGGCTTAAGTGATACGCCGGGTTGTTGATCAGCGAAGAATCGGAGACTGAAATATGAGGAAAGTGCTGCACTGCGCTGCATGCATCAGACAGTACGGAGGAATACTGCTGCGCGGCCGGATGCGGGTCGATTTGCTGGTAGTAGTACGCTGCCGCCGGGAAGTCGTGAAAGCCCATGACGCTTTGCGTGCCCGCATTTCGATGATCGCCATGTAGTTGATAGGGGAAGGGCGATGGAAAGCTCCCGCTGCCACCGATCGCTGCGGTTAAGTCCAGGGCCGGCGGTGCTGCGCGGCCCTGATGGAACTGTTGCGGGACTTGGCTGGTCGGTGACGAAAGAAAGTGCGAGTAGAACGGTGATAGCGGCGCATCGGAGGAGACGGTGTTGGCGAGCACGAACGCAGTCGCGGTCGCGGCCAAATTCGAGGAGTGAACGTCTTCGGAAGTCGGAGCGGCTCCACCGGCGGCGACCCCGTCCCGGGTGGGAACCTGGGGCGGCGTTGTTGTCGTGCCCAAAGGACGACCCCCCGCGCAATCCATTATTTTCCACGGTGAGACTGTTGCTGCGGCGCGGCGTGTGTGATCTTCTTCTGGAGTGTGGGATGGGAACTGCGAAAAGTCCCACAGTCGAGGGGTGCGTTCGGCGTCGTCGATGAGTTCGACTCACGGCGGATCGTCGCCTTCGGCGTGAATCCCGACTAGTGCGGCTGCCGCAGCGGTGGCCGACCTGTCCTGGTGATGGGAAGATTCGCACGGATGATTATTCGTGCGACGACGCCTTTCCAAAGGGAATCAGAGAAGGTCGTAAAGTTGTCGAGGCTATGCAGATTTCACAGATTTTACGAGACTATCAAGCGGAAGCAGCGGCGGACGGTTCGCGACGCACGAAGAGCGGTGGAATAGGCAATCGCCACTGAAGCTGTCAACTAATGCCTCGAGATGAAGCTGCCGCCGGTTAGAGTACGGTCGGTTCTCGAGTATCCAAGGGCGGGGCCGGCGAGCGCTCATGGTTCGCTTACAGCGCATGGCTTAGCCGCAGCCGGTGCGCTCAGTGGCCGTTTTAGCGGGTGCCCGAAGCAAATTGTCGCCGTCTTCCATTCACTCGGAATCGCGCGGGCGCAGTTCCAGAAGCGGTTTAGGATTTCTGAGGCGCACTTTCCCACGCTGGTGCAGCTTCTAAGAATGCCATGGCATAGTTGCCTAGTACGCGTTTGAGTAAGCACGTCATGGACGCTTGTACGGTAGGGCCCTGCATTTACAAACCGGTTGTTTAAGTGTGAACCGCTGAAATTCAAGATCCCGCAAGTTCCTTTGCTATTCCAGCAAGTGCAACAAGAAAACGGACAGTTTGACTTTGGAGGGCTTGCACAATGCTAACACATGTGATGATCGTGATGTCACTAACTAATCGTGAGAAGGTAGGACAAAAAAAGTCAGTCCAAAGCCTTTTTTGAGTGTAGAATACTGAGAAAAAGTTTGCCTCTAGGTACGTCAAACTCCCGAACTGACCCTGCTCTGTCTTGATCTGCTTTGCCGGCGGAGGCTCCAAGGTAGACCGCCTGTCCGCAGTGCTCGTGAGGTGCAAGTTCGGAATGATAGAGAGCGAGAGCGCCGTCATCGACGCGAGCTTGGCGTTCGTGATGTTAGCGAACTCTTAAGCATATTGTGTTAGGCAGTTGTACAATGACGGAAAAGCGCGCACGGATTTAGCGACTTCATAGAGGCGGCAAAGGATGCTTGATTTTCGAGCGGAATGGTCAAGTCCAGATACTTTCGGGATCGGTGGAAAAATACCGAGTTTACCGAATACTGGTTAACTTATTTACCGGAAGCGATAATTAGCATCTCACAGGGGCTACCAGCGCTTGTCCAAAGTGCTCTTCCGATTTTTTTTTGTTGGTACACCACCTGATTTGCGGAAATTCGACCAATTATCACTGAAAGTAGAGATTCTGTTCATTTTCCCTTCGCATTTTCTAGTATAGCCCCGGCCTTGAAGAATGTGCACAAAAAAGAAAAATACGCTGTGCGAACTTCGACGCGACTTTGCATACATTGCTTCTAGCAAATAATATCCGGCAGTATAACGGTAATACTTTAAAGGCTCGTGAGTGCGAAACACAAGATTCCAAAAAATGAAGGGCTAATTCCTTTCTGGACAAATAGGTGGTAAGCATCACTTATTAACGTTTCTAGGTACGAAGGCACAATGTTCCGATTTATTTACCCCCCCCCCCCTACTACGGTCCCCGTTCGTTCACGGGACCTGTATAAGTGGGCACTACCCGCATACTTAGGATGATTCACTGAAACTCGCGCTTAGGATGCAGTCAGACAAGAGGGTCGCATGGTTCGGGAGATCATTTGCAAATTTCGCATTCGCGGGGCCCTAAAACTTTTCTTAGGTCCCTCCTTCGGTACTCTTTCACATATCAAATAATTCAACCGAAATGAAAAAATGCCTTTAGATATCATACTCTTACAACTTCCTATTTTAGCGCTTCTCTAGTAACGCAGACCGACATTTTTCGCCAAAAATGAAGAAATGGTCGAGCATTGAAGGAAAGTTTGACTGAAAACAAAGAACAGGCAATGTTGGCAGTAGAACCGATAAAGACGTTGCTGCTCCTTGGCGGGCGTTCGGCTTAGGTCCACTTACGAGGGGCAAAAACTACGTTGACACAGATGAGAAATAGCGAATAGAAGCTCCTGATTAAACGTTGCACGATTTTGAAACACTGCGACTGCTCGAGGGAAGATTCCTAATCTGCCGAAATGCAAATGCATAAGGACGGACTGTGACCAGTGCAGCTTCATGCGCCCAAAATAGCTGCTAGGAATGTGGACCGGCCGAAAACAAAAAGAAACCGAGAGCCGCGTGGTGGACGGGCGCACCACGCACACACGTAGCGGAGTGGCGGTGGCCCGGCTGCTGATTTGGGACGGCGAGCGAAGAAGAGACCGCCTTCCCAGGCGAGAGGATCTTCCCACCACTCGGAGAAGCCCCTTTCCCACAGTGATTCACGTCTAACGCGAGAAGAAGAAAGGGCCATCGCGGTGGAAGTCGTTCACTTTCTCACCGCGATTTCTGTGAGAACCAGGACGCCTCGGACGCTCGGAGACACTAGTCTGGAAACTTCGGTCTTTATGCAACGCCCGCGCGGGCAAGGTGAACGGAACGCGATCATGAGCGAGAACTACCAGGGAACAAAAATAATTTTGAAAATTTTTAGAGCTATAGTTCCTGCTAAAGGGTTATCTCCTTCAAAGCTGCAGAAATAGGCAAAAATATACTAACAGGGGAGCTAAAAATTCTCTGGAGAAAAGGAGCAACGGCCAAAAGTTACCGATCACGCGGAACCCCGATATGGCCGGTCGCGCGTATGGATGTTGTGCATTTCGCGAGAAGAAGATGAGAGAGCACCGCGTATTCCTTATCACAGAACAATGGCAGGTCACGCGTAAAGAGCAATCGCAGTTCGGGAAACCCGTCCCCAGCCGGGCGGATGCCCACCCGCCAAACGGGCTCTCCCCACCACGGACGTAGGAACACGGGCGTTTGGTGCAATAAACAGCACACAGCGCCAGCAGCGTGATTGCCGTTTCAACGCTAGAACTTCCCAGCGCGGAATATACGAGAACCACGCGTTACAGCGCTTATGCGTCAGTGTACTAGTGAACTCGCAGGACGCTTAGATCAGGCTTTGGATCAGTTTCTAGCACGTGGACGCTGGAAGACCGACAATAAACTAGCTTGACAGCTATCAGATATGCTAGTGGCAAAACAGAGACAGTGCAACAGGTTTCCCAAAAGCTCTGTGTTTCGATAAAAATGTCTAAAACAAATTTATTCGGATGAAGACAGGGTTCGCTTGCTACATAAAAGAAAATTTACATGCGGAGGGATTTCAGAAGAGAAGAGCCTGCTGCGCGTCAGGTCATGCTTACCGACAACTAACCATTTTGGTACTTTCAGGAGAGTATACTTTAGCTATCGTAAAGCGTCAAGATGCGGAAGAAAATACTCACTGATTTTTCATCCTAGATAAAATTAAAACTGCTATTCTTTGTGAAGATTTGAAGTAGATTCGAAAAAGTCTATTGAGAGGTTTCATACCGTTTGATTTCCATGGAAGCATCTTTATTCGGATTGTTTTCCTTCTTGCTCAATTCAGCGTCCCTTGCTTCTTGTTGGCGATCGGCAGTTAGCCAGCGGTTTCTTCATTACCGGCATCGATTCATTGATCGAGGTCAGAGCTAAAAGCACAGATGCTTTTTTATGATTAAGACGCCTTGAACGATTCGCAATTCAAGCACAAAAAATAGTAACGGAAGAAGGCATATCGGTGAAATCACGGGCATTAAAAGCTTTATGACATTCCCGAGCTAAAAAACGCTAGCAGGCCTATACCGCGTGCGCGAATAAAACGATTCGTGTATGCTTGAGTAAAGCCTATTAAAGGCATAAAAGTAAAAACGGCTCCCGGTTTTCCTGCTTGCCTTTTAACGTTCGGAAATTTAGCACAATGACAGCGCGCCACGAAATCGTCGTGGAATCTCCCTGTCAAATTTCATAATAGTGCCCTATAAAAGAAAATTTTTAACTGCTAATAGCAACTGCGAGTTAAAAGTATTGCCTTCACAATTTTTTTTGCCGGTGATTTTGCCTTGTAGCTCACGCCTGCATCCGAAAAGAAATTTCGTGGTACATACTTGTGCGATAACACAAACCCGTCTTAGAATGGGCAAGCCGCAGATCACCCACGTCATATTCGACTTCGATGGCGTCCTCATCGATAGTGAACGCCAGTACTCAGTGGCTAACACGCAGTGCCTTCAGCGATGGGGGAAAGTTTTCACGCTGGAGATGAAGACGGCGATGATGGGCCGACGAAAGGACGAGGCTGTTACAGTGCTACTGCAGGTACGCAAGCACTGGGAGACCATAATTTGCTAATCACATTGGGTTTAGCAGAACAACCTTCTCGGCGAGGTGACTGTGGAGGAATACCTGCGCCACTATGAGGAAATTCTTGAGGAAGTGATCCCTCAGTCACCAGAGCTTCCCGGCGCGAGCAAGCTGATCAGCCACTTTCACGCTACCAGCATACCGCTGGCCATCTGCACAGGCTCCGACTCGTTGGAATTCAAGCAAAAGACGCGTCGCTTCGGTCACTGGCTCGAGAAGATTCCAATTCAGGTGCTAGCCGGAAGCGACCCTGATGTGAAGCGCGGTAGGACCATGGCAGGACGATAGTAGAAATAGAATTCTTTGGCTCAGGCAAGCCTGCGCCTGATCCATACTTGGTAACACTGAAGCGATTCCCGAAGCTACCGGCCTCCCCGGAGAACGTGCTCGTCTTCGAGGATTCCATCAACGGTGTTCGCTCAGCACTGGCGGCCGGCATGACAACGGTAAGAAACGCCTACATGCAGTCGGTGAACCTTGGATCTGACTGTGATATGTTTAGATAATGGTGCCGCAGGCAGAATTCTTGCCTACTAATTGGCACGACGTACACGCAGAGTTAAGACCGCAATTAGCCGATCTGCTGAACTCCCTCGAAGAATTCAAGCCAACCACCTACGGTTTGCCCCCTTTCGAGTTTAGCGACCCGACGCTCGTGAATTAGAATATAACACCAGGTGATCGGCATGTGCTCGTTTCTTCAGTGAAGAATAAATAGGACTTATGTTGTACTTCAAGCGGACTTTTAACGGCGCTCCCGCACCAGTGTTATAAGGACAATGTTGCTGAAGTTCCGATTATCCAGATTTCTTTGATTTTCGCTAACTTTCTTTTTGCTTTTCGCGGTTCCGCTAGAAATTCCGCAGTTTCGAGCAGAACTCGAGGCTGTGGTTGAACTGCTGGTTTGATTTACCAACAACAATGCAGCACAACAACACTGAATCGAGGGGACACGCATGGTAACCGTCTTGAGGGGCGGGGAGTCAAGCACCCGAAAGAGAAACAACAAAAGATAGTGTGCTAAGCCGATAGAGACCACAAAAAACAGGGGCTGGATAGCCTACATAAATTAGGTTTCATTCCAGGAACATAGTGCGCTGAAAGTTGGGCCCATAGACAGATAGACTAGAATTATGCTAGTAGGTCACAAAACGCTTTTGTAAGCGCAAAAACAAACGTCGTGGCTTTGGTAGGAGTGGCAGACAACAAGGAAGAAATAAATAGAGTAGCATTCATCCACCCTGGAAGCGATCTAGTTTGTCTTTTTGTCCTTCTTCACATTCGCCGCCTCCTTCTTCTTCTCGTCGTCGTCCTTCTCCACCAGGTGCTCCTCGGAGTAGTTCCAAAGTTCCTTGGTCTCGCCTCTGATAAAGGCGGCCAGCAGCGGGATGAGGACGCAGGTTGGCACGAGGTACAGCAGGGCTGGTTGTGCGGCCTAGAACGATGAGATTATTCCATGTTAGGCAACTAGCTCGCCGTAGTACCTTGAAGTAGTGCATCACGCCCATCGTGATAAACAGGCCTAATGCGTACGCAAAGACGATGATGAGGCAGTAGAAGCGCTTCTTCGCGTCCTTGGGCTTGTTCTTGGCGCCAACGTAGTGATCAAAGCGGTAGAGAAGGGCGACGAAGAGTCCCGGGATCACGATGTCGCCAAGGCCTAAACCGGTTGAATGCGCATAAACCAACAAGACGTATGCTTTCCAATGAGGCAAGCGACACTGCAGGATATACTTACCGAGCATGCCGTGCTTCGAGGCGTCCAACCATCCGTTGCGGAGCAGGTCCTGCGGGAACATCAGTAGAATAGGAGCGTCGATACCCTTCGCGACCGTGGTCATCACGTCCGTCGCGAACACCCAGAAGACGTCGTAGATGAAGAGTCCGGAAAGGAGAATAGCACCGGCCTGAAAAGTTCGCAGCCTATGCCTTCATTACATTTGCGAGTTACTACCTTGAAGCTAGCGAGGTGCAGGTTCTCGATGCCGTAGATGGAGAACGCGATACCGAGCAAGTCGTTCGTGATCCAGTGGCGACGGTACAGATGAGAGATGCCCACCGCGGAGCAGAAGAAGAATGCAATCACGAGATGGGTGTCAAACTCGCCGAAGATCAGGTAATCCTGAAAATAATGGTCTTAGAATTAAAAGATGTGCACATGCTCACCGTATCCTTCTTTGGCGCCTTCTCAAGCTCTCCCTCCGGCATTTCGTGCTTCCCTCGCTTCAGTGCAAACAGGTAGGGAATGTTTCTTCGCGGCCAACGATCTCCGACTGGTAGTCGCTTTAGTACGAACGCGAAGACGGGCTTCAGAATCACGGCGAGTGCGGTACATCCTAAAACGGGGGACTTGAACCTCCGATCCATACAGGTATTAACTCACCTTCCCAGCAGAGCAGAAGGAGTAGGACGAAGAACAGGTTGGCCTTGTTGAACTCCGGAACGTAGGGTGGTATCTTCTCAAGCAAAGGATGGTACGTCGCCAGCTGCTCGACCAAGCGAGGCTTCGTAACGTTGCCGTCACCGCTCTTGTCGAAGAAGGTCTTCACCTTGTCGACATAGGGAGTCACTTGTGGTGGAATGTAGGGTTCGGCCTTGTGAATGAGGCCGACGACGCCTTGGTCACTCCTGAGCAACAGTTTAGCACCAGTCGAACGAAAAGCACACCTACTTGAAGACCAGGTAGAGCCCGAAAAGAACGATGCTGGCCGAGATGGGGAACTTTTTCGCGTCCTTCGTTCTGATGGACGTGTCTAACAGTTCCTTGCGGGCTATCTTGGATCGAACAAAGTTCAGCGAGCGTACGCTGCCCCAGATGATGCAGAGCAGGGCCATCGAGTAGAGCGAGGAGTACGCCATCACCTGAAAGCCAGAAACGTTGCTACAGAAAATGGTCCTAATTTCAAATTCATCGTATAGACGTGGCCATAAAAATGCTACACTTAAAAATATTGAGCCGCCCACTTAAATCAAGCTAAACGAACCTGCTCTTCGAAGGAGAACTTCACTGTCTCGTTGGCTGCTATACCTTCTTGAGGCGGCGCCGGCGTCGTCGGCACGGTTTCTGCCATGGTCGCCTAAAGTACATATTTTCTCTTCCGTGTGCTACGATATTCCTGTCTCACTGCTAATACTGCATAAGATGCCAACATGCAGGTCTTATATAAAATTCTGCAGTCGGCCTGCACGCTTTGTGGCATTCCCTCTTCCGAAAATGGCCACGTTGCAGGACGGTTCGAAAAGCGAATCCCGAGCGGAAACGTCGTTGTTGGCTACCGTCCAACAGCAAGCAGCCAATGAGCTTCATCTGCGTGTCGTTAAGGCCACGCCCCGTCGCATGGCTAGGGAGTGCCCAGCACGGGCACAAAAGGGCGAGTCGAGAAAGATCCACACGCCGACGCAGGACTGTCGGATCGTCCACGTATATTAGGGGACCTCATTACTTCCGCTTGTCGGCGAGTTGACCCACCCCGAGAGCACCTCATTTCGTCGAGAGCGCTCGCCGTGATGGCCTCCCGCGCAGCCCTACTGATCTGGCTGGCGGCCCTGCTCGTGTCAGCCGGTAACTGCTTTCAAGCCTTCTAGGTCACCCTTAGACAAACATAGAGCCTTAAGCTGACGTGGTTTAACTATCCCATCTAGGCATTAGGTCTGTACGTTACTAACTCCTAGCTTCTACAACTAGGCTCCTAAAATCAGTTCTTTTGCAGTATGAGCCTTCATACCATTTGATTTAGCGTTGATACCGAGCTACTCAGTTCATGCCAACGAAGACGAAGTTGAGGAACCGACGGTGGACAATGACGTGGGCAAAGCTAAGCAAGGATCCAGGACCGACGACGAGACGGTGCAACGGTAAGCGGTTGCATAAAGTTTCCCATCGTGAAGAACGTCTAACGCTACACACAAGGAGAAAAGTAAAATTTGCGCTTCCTGCTAATTACAAGCCATTTTCGAGGCGTGACGTACCATTAAATCTTTGTTTACCTAGCGTCCAAAATCAATAGGATTAAGACTCGGGTTCTTGACGGATTATGGCTTCTTAATCTCGGGATAGGGAAATCCATGCAGTTGTTACACCACGAGTTGCTATGGCCGCCAAATTTTAGAGAAGAAGAAGCGATCAAGCTCGATGGCTTGTCCGTGGCCGAGATCAAACAACTCAGGGAAAAGGCGGAGAAGCATCAGTTTCAGGCGGAAGTTAACCGCATGATGGTAAGCTAAGAATCATTGAAATGTATAGCACTCATCTGTTTAGAAACTCATCATCAACTCCCTCTACAGGAACAAGGAGATCTTCCTTCGTGAGCTGATCTCCAACGCTTCCGATGCCCTGGACAAGATTCGTCTCATGTCGCTCACCGACCCCGATGCGCTAAAGGCAACTGATGAGCTGTCGATTCGCATTCGCGTAAGTACTGAGTTGTTCTTAAAGCTACCACTAAGGTTTGCTCCAGAAGATTGTTTGGTAATTTCCTTTCTTTTAGGCGGACAAGGAGACTCACAGCTTGCATATTACCGATACGGGTATCGGCATGACGAAGCAAGATCTGGTGAACAACCTGGGAACAATCGCTCGTTCCGGCACCGCCGAGTTTCTGCAGAAGATGCTTGACACCGCCTCTAGCGCTGAACAGCAGCAGGTACGAAGGCATATTATGTACAATGCTGCATTCTCCACTTTCAGGACTTGATTGGCCAGTTCGGCGTGGGCTTCTATTCGTCCTTCCTGGTCGCCGATCGCGTTGTTGTCACGACGAAGAACAACGACGACAAGCAGTACATCTGGGAGAGTGACTCGGCGTCGTTCTCCATCGCCGATGACCCGCGCGGTGATACCCTCAAGCGAGGAACTCAGATCAGCCTCTACCTGAAGGAGGAGGCCTACGACTTCCTGGAGCCGGATACGCTGAAGAAGCTGGTGCACAAGTACTCGCAGTTCATCAACTTCGACATCTACCTGTGGCAGTCCAGGGTTAGCATCATAGTAGAATCTCAGGGCTTTAACATGCGCTCTAGACCGAGACCGTGGACGAACCGGTCGACGATGAGGCCACTCCAGAGAAAAAGGCAGAGGATGGCGAGGTTGAAGAGGAAAAGGAGGACAAGCCGAAGACCAAGAGCGTCGAGAAGACGGTCTGGGAGTGGCAGAAGATCAACAGCATGAAGCCCATCTGGATGCGAAAGACATCGGAAGTGAGCGCGGAAGAGTACGACGAGTTCTACAAGAGTGTCACAAAGGACAACGAGAAGCCGCTGGCCCACGTAATCATGGCCTTTCGCTACTGCTTTGTAACTTCTCGGATTTCCAGGTGCATTTCACTGCAGAGGGGGAAGTTTCCTTCAAGGCCGTCCTGTTCGTGCCACAGCGCTTGCCCAACGATGCTTTCCAGAACTACGGCAAAACTCATGAAAACATCAAGGTTTGTTATATTGATATTCTACTAAAAACGAGTCGTTAACTGTTGTTTTTAGTTGTACGTTCGGCGCGTTTTTATAACCGACGACTTCCAAGACATGCTGCCCAAGTATCTGTCCTTCATCCGCGGTATCGTTGACTCCGATGACCTCCCGCTGAACGTCTCTCGCGAAAACCTCCAGCAGCACAAGCTCCTTAAAGTCATCAAGAAGAAGCTGGTCCGCAAGGTGCTCGACATGCTCAAGAAGATCGAGCCGGAGAAGTACGACGAGTTCTGGAAGGAGTTCTCCACCAACATCAAGCTCGGCGTCATGGAGGACCCATCCAACCGCACCCGTCTCGCGAAGCTGCTCCGCTTCTTCAGCTCCAACGACCCGCAGGCGCACACCACGCTACAGGCGTACGTTGAGCGCATGAAGGACAAGCAGGAAGCTATCTACTACGTTGCCGGAAGCTCCCGCAAGGAGGTACGGAATGTTTGACTTTGTTTAATCGGAAACCTACCACTTTTTGCGGCAAAGCCTACCATTAGTTGGTTGGTTGTTGGCGGCTTGCAACGTTGTACTTTAGGTCGAGGCGTCGCCATTCGTCGAACGCCTGCTGAAGAAGGGCTACGAAGTGCTGTACCTGACGGAGCCTGTCGACGAATACTGCATCCAGGCGATGCCGGAGTTCGACGGCAAGAAGTTCCAGAACGTCGCAAAGGAGGGACTCCAGCTGGGCGATGGCGAGAAGGCCAAGGAGGCGTTCGAGGCAGTTCAGAAGTCCTTCGAGCCGCTGACCACATGGCTGAAGGACATTGCTCTGCGCGACAAGATCGAGAAGGCGCAAATCTCGCAGCGCTTGACCAAGTCCCCGTCCGCCCTCGTGGCCTCCTCCTACGGCTGGTCCGGCAACATGGAGCGCATCATGAAGTCGCAGGCCTACGCGAAGGCGCACGACCCGACGCAGGAGTTCTATGCGAACCAGAAGAAGACGCTCGAGATCAACCCGCGTCACCCGGTTATCAAGGAGCTTCTGCGACGCGTGGAGTCCGATCGCCAGGACCCCAAGGCCCTTTCGACGGCCGAGCTTCTCTTCGAGACCGCGACTCTGCGCTCTGGGTTCGCGCTCCCTGACCAAGTCGGATTTGCGCAACGCATTGAGAACGTAAGTCGAAACGGTCCCAGCTGTTTTCATCCTTCATGTTACCTTAGATCCTTCGCGAGTCGATGAACCTCAGCCTGGACGAGCAGGTCGAGGACGAGCCCGAGTTCGATGAGACCGAGACGACGGAAGAGAAGACGGACGAGCAGGAGGAGGAGACGAAGGTGGAGGAGGAACACTCTGAGCTGTGATCCATTTCTTCGATATCAACAAGCCCACCAAAGAGATTTGCGCCCACATCTGTTTTTCTTTGTTCGGTTGTTAATTTATTCTCCACCGTGCTTTACGTATGCCTCGTTTGGGACGCGGGAACTTTTGACTCTCTCTTAGGCCACTACATTCCCTCGTCCTGCAAGATCTTCTCACTCAGACGGTTATTTATCGTGCTCATAAATGTGATGCTTGTCGCATTTGGTCGGTTGTTGGATTGCAATAAAATGGAAATGTTCTTCGATGCGAAAAATTTGTCTTAGCTCCACTAACACTTGCAATAACGGACGACGCATAGCCTGGTTACCTACTTGACTTTATACACTAATCAACACGAATGAGAAAAGCAGGACAAAGTTATTATGTAAACTCGTAAGCGAAGCTGCTTCATTGCACCGTGCTTTTGAGCAGCAACACAGTTCTTCCACTAAATTTGCCGACGCTACGTCGCGAACGCATCGATCGTACAGCCGAAGCCTCTAAACGTGTGGTCTGCAGCTTCACTTTTAATTTGCGCCCTAGTTAATAGTTCTATGCCTTGCTAGATCCCCCTAAATGGGCTAGCATGCCAAACATAGTTTCGTGCACTACGACTCCAGAGAGGTCGACGGTTCCAAACACACCTCGCACAGGAATGAAGAATCGCAGTTCCTTGTCACAAAGTCTCCCTGAACAAGTTTTAGACATTGTGCGTCGGGTCGTTGATTCCGTTGGCAAATCCGGCTCCACTGAGGTGACTGTCCTACGATATTGCGGCCCTCGTAGCACGACGCGTCGCTGCTTAATTGGCGATTGTACTCCTTTGTCGTGCGCGGAAGAGTAAATAAGACCAAGATAATAATATTCCACATCATTATGTGGCTAAAGAAGCTCCCAGCATGTCTGGACAAACTTCCTCAGGGAACAGCCCTTCCAAAAGCATTTACTGCCTTCAATAGCCGGCCATTGCTGCGGTCAAATTCCGGAAGTACCCATCAAAAGGCCTCTTTCAGTCGTCTCAATGAAGCGTACGGAAGGTGAAAAAGAGTCTCACCCAGGCCAAACTTAAAATTTATCAGTATCCAGAAACAACGACTCATGCCCGTCTCGGAGGATCAGGATCATATCGGATGCAGAATGCAGCATTGCGGCCTAGAATGCAACTCTAGGAAAGATATGTGTTACACAAGTGCACATCTGAATGATTCATCGAAGGCTTGAATGAGTGCCGACAGGCTATAGACGCAACATGGTGCTCAGAGGTAAAATTGCAAACTTCTGACTAACTACCGCGATCGCATACCAAACTTGGGCATACATTCTCAAGAGCACCGTTGCGCCCACCCACTTGACGCTTGACAAGATCCAACTCTGACTCGCTTACTCGGTGTCAGCGAAAACGAACGATTATGAGTCCAGTGATCCCTTAAGAAAAGTGCCGCATTTCCTTACCTTCCCGTTTTTCAACTAATTGGTTCGATGGTGCAATGCTGCTACCCACTATGCCGTGTTTAATCTATGACTTTTCTCGCGATATTTTTGTATTTGCACATTAGCCCGTTGCTGTAGAACTTTGTTCTTCTCTGTTCGTTACCGAAAGAATAGTTCAAACACCATGCGAGTCTGTCATACACAATCGCAAGTGTACGAAACCACCTTCGTCTGCACTACGATCAACGCTTGCATTTAGTGTGGCTGTTAATGCAGCGTTGCGACAAACGGTTGTGCTTGGCGGTGTTTGCATTGTGCGTCCTCTGTGCAATTTCATCAGCCTTCGAATGCTACCAAAGTGACGGAGGACTGGAATTCGACGCTCAGTACTGCAACCCCAGTTTCCACCCTTATTGTCTCAAAGCAGTAGGCTTCAATGGCAAGATCTACCGAGGCTGTGCTTCGTACGCGCAATGCCCACAAGTAGGCATACCTTCGGCACAAGTCCAAACCTAAGGATCGTTAGAACTTCGGTTGTAGCCAGCATTCTGACAGTTACTGTGAGGTACAGAGTGTGCCGTTTAGGGTCCAAACTGTGCGCCAATTACGTATGACGACGACGGTACAACAGACTTTGTATGCTGTTGCATGTCCTCATTATGCAACGGTTCCATTCGACAGAGAGCCTCGCAGCTGCCACTGATTATCGGTGTACTTCTGCTATGTACTTCAGTTTATTATTGGTGGTAAAGCAATCAAAACAAGCGAATCGAATACGACCACCACTTAAAAAAACAAAAAAGCGCTATGACAAGAGTACACACTAAGCGGATGATAGCATCGAATCGGTCATTTCAGACTTCGCGATGAGTTCTTCGCAGATCTTGTGCAACTCTTCGTTCTCGTTTACCTGGAAATTTTTATTGGGTTCTCTTTCTGTGGGTGATTGCTCCCGAGGGAAAGTTACCTTGGTGGCTATGGTAGCTTCAAGAGTCTTTATTCTCGACTCGGCCTTCTTCACGTTCATGCGCAAGCCAAGCGTATCCTCAGTATGCTTCTTCTCAAGCTTCGCGATGTACGTATTGGCCCTAAGGTGTTGTAAGCGTAAAGCTTTATGGAGGTGTGAGAGCTTACTCCTGCAGCTTATGCTGGGCGTCCTCGTGCAGTTCTCGGAATGTGGTCATAAGCTTCGCATATTTAACCGCCATGTCCTCGGCAGCCTTTCTGAAGGTTTCTTCATTCTGAAATATCAACGTGTCAGCTTCTGCACACGATCCCTCCCCAGCAGTTGACGCAATGCTCTTCCTGCTAGCTTACCGCTTTCATCGCAACGGAGTTCACCCGCAACTTTTCGTAGCGTCTCAGCAAGTCGGAGTAGACACCGTCCAGCGACCGGTTGTCTTCGAGTGCAGCATCTCGTTCGCGCGTCAAACGAACGATGTCAGCTTCTTGGTCCGGTGAGAACTCACGACCGGGTGCGGCTGCGTTGTATTGCAGATCCATGAGCACACCAGGCTCCTTCCTCAGGACTCGCTCCAAATCTGAAGATGCCCTTCGAGTCACATTGATCAATCAACGGCAAACTAACCGATTCCATTCTCGCGCAATATGCTGCAGAACTGCTCCACTTTTTTGACAGTTTGATTGGCAACGGTCAGCTGCGCATGAACCATGGAAGTTTCTCTCTTGTAGTCCTTCTCTCGCTGAAACAAACCAATAGCGGAAGTGCAGCAAAGACGTGAATACCTTCATCAGACGCGCATTAAACTCTTTGTCCTTCGTGTCCACCAATGACAAAACACGATGCCGGACCTCATCGAACTTCTCCGAGTCTGACATACCGTCCATCTAAAGACGTTACGCTTGAAGCCTAGGAAGGAGTTTAATTTGTCGAAGAAAAATAACTGTCAATGTCCAACTAGCGTACCTTTGCCACTTCGTTGAAATGCCTCTGCACATCGTGCAAGCTCTGCGATTCTACGGTTATGGTGTCCCGGCGCTTGTGATTACGGGTCGAGCCAAATACGCTAAAATATTATTTACCACCGACAGTTCACCTGACTTTGCGCTCATTCGTATCGTTTAAATACGTACTGGCTTCCGCCTGCTGCGTCCGGGTCGTTTCCTACTTCGTCTCCTTCATGCATCGGAACATTTGAGCCTGACGGTGGGTGAGCTTGAGGCAGGTTTGGACGGCTTGCACGCTTCGAGACGACAATGGTCTTGTTAAGGACACTAAAATGTGGTGACCTTAGCAGTTGGCGATAATCATCAAATGAGAGATACGAGCGTAAACCTAGTGGATTCAGCGCATAGCAACTTACGAAGAACGGCTATGAGCTGTAGAAGCCATACCGCGGTTCGACTACCTGAAAATGCTAACTGTTGAAAACTGTTGTCAATGGCGGAAAAAGCGTCATCAATATTTATCAGCTTTTCGGCCGCCTTTTGGGATCCGTCCCGAGTCAGTGACCGCGGGAACGGTCACCTGGGTGACCGTTCTCTAGCCACTAAGCGGCCATGTGTATTTGCCGGGCCGGGACCTTTGACCTCGAAGCACGACAAAAATTCATTCCCACTGACGGTGAAGTATCTACCGCAACACGCTTCAATAATTACCCTCAATTAGAGGTTGTTGCTCGAGTAAACAATAGTGCGTGACAAGCGAGAACGGGTCTTTCGAAATTGTCGCGACCCAGTCGATTCGGCAACTCCGAGGCGCATTTTCCAGCGGCTTTCCGGTTTTGTTGGCCACGGCACCCATGGTCCGTGCTCACTTCCTTTTGCGTTCTCTCCGCTCTTTGGGCATACCCCTGGGAGCGACAACGAGATGACTTTTCTCGGCAGGCGGATATTTACCGAGTGAGAATGCATGCAATTCCAAGGCCTCGTTATTTGCTTTTGACACGTAGAATCGCGGAAATCAAATGCATGGGAAGAAGGATACGCCGCTGTTCAGGCACATATCGGAGTCCCTGTACCTAATTGTTCTTTGGGCGCTGGTAAAGCAGACTGCCGTTAAGCAACTTATTCAAACTGTAGTAGGATTAGCAGCTGGGCATCTTATTTCATGCTGTTTCTTGCACTCAAAATGCTAGTTTCGAAGTTAATCTCGTTTTTACGGCAAAGTAGCACACGCTTGGAAAATTTATTTTACACGTATAAGTATCGAGATTTGTTAAGCTAGTAGTAATAGCCTCAAGCTTAGCGTGAGACTGACGTGGTGCACGGTAAGGTCACAGGATACCGGCCTGTGGGCGTATCAGTATCAAGACCGTCGTATAAGGTAAGGTCTTCCGCCGTTTAGTTCAGAGGTCTTATGAAACAACGGCCAGCGGGGCTCAGCAAAAACTGGAAAATTCAGCCCTATTCCTGGCTACGCCGTCGAATTATGTATCAGATACACCTAAAACGACTGATTTGAAATGCTGGAATGTCTTTTTCTCCCTTGGACCCCCAGAACTTGCCATGACAGCATCGGCATATTAGTGCCTGTCAGCATGAATTTTGAATTATTGGCGTTCCGTCCTGACGTTCCCGGTCTTTTTTCTTTTTTTCTGGAATGCTAACATATACTTTCTCAAAATAATTTTGCCTTAAAGACGTATGTTTCAGACACAGAAGCCTAGCGCCTTTTAGCGAGGAGCAAAATGGTTCACCAGTGGTGGCATCTGGAACACCCGACGGTACGTAAACCAACCATAGTTTGGTTTCTCGATTCTACCGAGTATTTTTTGCTTAGCCATTTTCTCAGTCGACTATTTTAGAGGATGGCGCTACTGAGACTATGGTACATCTCCTGCACGTTCTCCTATCCCGTTTATACCGTCCTCAACTGGAAGCAGATGAAACCGCGACGCGAGTTGGTCCTGCGACCAGAAACGCTGGAGGCCTTGAAGAGGGACAAGGCATATCGCGACGGAAAGCTTTTCCACTAGGACCAGTTTTGTTGTATTTACCTTCTGTTCATTCATCCGATAAAGAAAATATTCATTTGATTACTTTCGATAGCATGCCAAGAAGGTCTCAAGCTTCCCTCTATACCTTGCGCTCTTTCGTGTTCAAATACACTTGAACGGACTGGAACTTAGTGAATTTTCCGTATGAATTCCACGTCTACCTCCGAGGCTTTCGGCGATGCGGGCAGTTCGATGTTCTGCGACTACAGGAACGACACTCTGTTGTGCTTTAACGGAACCCACCTGACGCTGATGGAATTCGTGCCCGCGAAAGATGCAATCAATCCGCTTTTCAAGAAGTCCACGGTACGGACGTCGTACAAAGTCTTAGAATCAACCGTTTACTTCAGAAAATCAGCCTTTGCCCAACACCACCTGCGGCGACGGACTTCACATCGATTAATGCGAACCGGAGCGGCAGCAAGGTAGCACTCGTTTCGCGAAGATCGGTATGCGTGGTGCACATGAGCGAGGAGCTTTGGAGCTACAAGTCACTCGTCAGTCTCCGTCAGGCTGACAGCTGGCAACCGGAATACTTCGCAGAGTAAGCTATGAGCCTTCCCAATTTTCTATTGTAGGTTTTCCAACGAACATCTTGCGGGATTTCAAAGCAACCTCGATTTCCGTTACAGATGCGACCTCCTTCACATGCGCCTTCTGATGGATCGTTCGCCTCCCACGGTAGTGAAGGTCGTGTGGTACAGCGATTCTCCAACAACTCAGTCGAAGCATAACATTCTTGGAGTTCTCTACTCCGACAATGTCATTCGAATCTACGACGTAAATGAATCTTTGGCAGCGCCAGTGACGACGGTGGACCTTTCATCCATGATAGTTGGCAGCGATGATCGCCTCGAAACTTCAGTCAACGGCACACGCCTTGGTTTCGTCTCAGCAGTCGGTATGCGATTTGCGAACTATAGATATTCTCACATCGTCTCTTAGTGTCCTTCGACTTCGGGCCAACAGTGACCCTTGCGGGTACAGTGTTGCCGACTGTGCTTGCGGTCGATTCTGACGGAGAGTGTTACTCGAGTGTTGTATCGTTGGACGGTGCTCAGTGAGTGGTTATGCCTTAATGCGAGGTCACGTGTACGCTTTTTCAGCATCTCGGAGCCAACAATATGCAATATCGCAGGAGGAGAGAGTCGGGGCGTGGCTGAAGAGCCGGTGGACCTCGCTGTGGTGCCGCATTCCAACGACGAGCATTTCACAGTCCTTGCGCTGGCATACGAAAACCGGGTTATGCACGTCATCCTGATCCCGGCCGACGAAACCAGCGAGGTCGGTATTGCTTGCCACCAGCAGCTGGTTTGACTCCGAAGCTTTAGAAAACGGGCGACAGGAACCTCTTCGACGCATTTCTCTTCGAAACGCTCCAATTCTCCATACGGTCGTCGATTCTTAAGTTACAGAAGAGTAAGTGATATCTGGTCAAAGTGTACAACTTCATTTCAGTTCCTCATCTGTTCGCCAGCGTTGCTGACTGGGCAAACTACCTGGTTGTGGAGTCCAAGGACGTGTACGCAGTAGACATCAGCCAATGCGCAGCCGTCGCTTGTGTGCAGAACATGGGGTAATTCTAGCGACCAATATAAACTTGTGACGCAAACCCGTACAGCGCTACCACGTCCACTGGAGGAAGTACGGTTCGCCACATTTTCACGACTCCCGACGATGCGAACAAGGAGAACCGACCGCCGCCGACGGCGCTGACTGACCATGCCGTGAAGTCGGTGGCTGTTATCAACGCTGGCTACGAAAGCAACGAAGAAATGGCGATGGTGACGTTGCTAACAACTGGCGGAGCGTTTGTGGCAAATGTCATAAGGTAAAGCATTCCTATGTAACCTAGTCGAGTGTAGCCGTTGCGATACGCTACGCTTTTAAGGGATCATTGCAGGCCTCAGCAGTCCATTGCGACAAAGGTGTCGTCAGATAGCGTCGAGCGCCGCTCGGCTGCAGCGGCTGCTCCAGCTGCCTCCGCATCGCTAATGGCCAACCAGGTTCAGCAGTTGCTGGGGCCGCCTCACAACATTCCGAAAGTCCCGTAAGCACCTTAGACATATCTTAGGCACATCCAACCTTACGTTATACAACACTTTATTGTTAAGATTTCAAACGCTGCGACGTGACCAGCAACTAATGTTCTCTGCAAACGCAGTGGGCGGCCTCACAAACCGCGTGGCGAGAGACTCCGTCGCGGCAGACTTTGTCATTAAGAGGTACCATCACAATCTTATGCGCTGTGTACACGTTGGAGCATTTAGGGCACGGGAGCTTGCTATGCAATACGGTGCCGCTGAGCAAGTTCGAATCGCATACTGCGCACAGCTTACTACGATCCACGAGCAGCTCGGTCAGACGAAGAGCGAGATGGCCAAGAAGCGCAAGCGGCTGGAGACCTTGATGGAGCGCTTTGAGCGGGTAATTTTCTGGCCAATGCGCTCATTGTTTGTAGGCCGTGAACGTGCGTAAGCACAATTTGTTTTGCAGGTGGCTCGCGTACTAGAGCCTCAGATGTTCCCCGTTACCAGTGCCGAGGAAGAGGCCGCTGAACGCCTCAAGGATATGCTCAAGAAGTTGCAGTCGTTCGCCAAAGAAACCAACAAGGTAACACTTTGGTGGAAGAGCCCCATGAATGAATGGAGCAATCTAGGCCGTTCTGGATGCGCCTTATGAGTGTCATGCTTTAGATTGGCGCTGACGTTTGTGCGTACCGACACCGCGTTTTGGGCCCAGTGAAGCCGTTTCAAGCATCCGCCGACGCTCAGAAGTTCATGCTCAGCAAGAAGTAGGGTCGTCTTATTGTATAACCCAGCAGAACTTTTCATTGCAGCACTGCCGAGATCGCCCAACTACAGCACTGCCTGGAACGCCTCTCTCAGGATGTCGAAGGGCTGGAAGAGTCGAAATCTTAATTGTTTTATTCTGACTTGTTACGTTCCACGAGGTTACGTTGATCGACCGATAAAAACGCTGTCACCGCTTGAGATCCCCAGCTTACGGAAATAAGCTAACAAGCTACTGGTAGGAACTGCAATCGACGCTGACATTGGTTCTAACAAGAGCTCGGTGCGCAAGACTACCCATGCTGGCATTTAAGCGGTACAATAATTCTGCTTGAACAGAACGAAATTCTAAGCACTTGGGCACAAATTTCATGGAAGAACTCGAATATGACTTATTTTCCCATCCTAAGCTATTTCCTACAACGTAGCCGATGACTAAGCGTTTATTTGTTTCTTATCCGTTCTGAGAACGTAGTACCCAGGTTTCGAGTATTAGTAACATTTATTAACATGACGAATTCATCAACAACGGCGTGGTAGGAATCTTAACGCTTCGGCACCTGCTGGGACAGGAATTCGTGGTGGACCTGGTAGGGCGACTTTTCCAGGTTGTTCTCCTTCCAGAGGTCAGGAGTCAGGTAGGAGTAGGTGCGCTGGATGGCGTAGTAGGTCGCCTTCGCGAAGTTGCCCAGCGTGGCGGTCTGGCCGACGGCGGTGGTGTAGCAGTCGTCGATACCGGCCATCTGGAGGAGCTTCTTCGGCACAGGCGCACCGACGATGCCGGTACCACGTGGGGCGGGGATGAGGCGCACCAGGACGGAGGCACACTTTCCAGTGACCTAAACCGCAGAGTAAGACTTGAAAACACTGCCCATTGCGCATAAAAATCTACAACTGCCTTACTTTGCAAGGGACGGTGTGGGGCTTGCCGATCTTGTTACCCCAGTAGCCTCGGCGGACGGGAATGATGGCGAGCTTGGCGGCGACAATGGCGCCACGAATGGCGGTGGCGACTTCTTTGGAGCACTTGACGCCGAGACCGACATGACCGTTGTGGTCACCGATGGCGACAAAGGCCTTGAAGCGGGTGCGCTGACCGGCACGCGTCTGCTTCTGGACAGGCATGATTTTCAGCACCTCGTCCTTCAGACCCGAAAGGAGCATGTCGATTATCTCGTACTCCTAAATCAGAAGTTGCTCCATTGTCCTAGAACGCTTTCTTGCCTTGATGGGAAGAGCGTGGAGGTAGATCTCCTCGATGGAGGTGATCTTGCGGTCCTTGACGAGACGACCGAGCTTCGTCACCGGCACCCATTCCTTGTCTCCGTCCTTGCCGCCACGTCCGCGGCCACGGCCACGTCCACCGCGTCCTCGAGGACCACCACGTCCGCCACGTCCACCTCGCGGCGGTGCTCCGCCAGGTCCACCAGCTCCGCCGGCAGCAGGCGCGCCGCTTCCGAATCCACCAGCAAAACCAGCACGATCAGCCATGTTAGCAGCCTAGTTTCTAAAGTGTTGGTAATTAAACGGTGTCGTAAACAAACATCACGGTGCACCATTGTTGCGAGAAATCCTTTTAAAAAGGTTACGTTACTTAAAACGACTTATGACTTATAATGTTTGTGCAAAATTGACAATCCTCCGTGATCACAGGCATAGAAGGTCGCATGTGCCTCTGTGGGAATGAGTGTATCTGCCCTACGGTAGCGCGCTTTTCGCGTCGAGACAAATTTTACAAACGCTATGGTCCTGCATTACGCTCAAGAGCGTTGACAGAAAAATAGCCGAAAGTTTGCAAGTAAGAAGACAGCTAATAGAGTTAAGTATACAAAAATGGTTTCGATCATACCAAGCACTAGCTGCCAACAACAATGCCTGAACCTTGACTGAGCAAGCAAAGTTGTGTACCCATCACCCGGATTACCTAAAAAGGCGTTTCTCATTTCGAAAGTTTGCTAAAGAACGGTAACTTTATTGCGCAGGAAGTTACCTAACAACGTAGACTAGCAGCATACCATCACCTGCGTACAAGAATATGGGTAAACCTTGACTGGACAAGCAAGAGCGGGGTAGCCAACATCTGACTACCGATAAAGTCATTTCCCACTTTGCAATGCCGCGAAGTTAACTAATGACTGATTTATTGCGCACGTATTGACTTAACAGACTAGCAGAGCACTACGGTTTATCACAGATGCGGCATTTTGACCCGTAAAACGTCACATGATCTCAGGGGTCACACTAATCCTATATAATTTCTCCAACTGCTGCTTCACGTTTCTTCAGCTCTACGTCCGCTAGTTCTCCTTCATCTTCTATGTCGCCGTCTTCACCATCGGATTCGAACAAGGAGGGCTTCTCCGTGTCGATATCATCCCTCAGCTGAGTAAAAGCTGCCTGTTTACTTGGCGGATAGAGCGTGTAGAGAAACACGGATGCAACGACGAGTGAGACGCCTGACAGCAAGATCCACGAGAACTGGGAGTCGCCCTAAAAGCATACTGACCGTTACTAATCTTCCGAGTAGTAGCCCTACACAAGGTGTGCACGCCGCTTACCATGAGGATGGAGAGCATCGCTGTGCCAGCAAGCGCCATGCTCTGACAATAGCTTTTCTTGATGTTGTCCGCATATTTCATCACGGCTGCCACGAGAAGCCCGTTCGTTGCGCTCGAGAAAGCGATGGTCCATACGAGACCCGTCCATCCGTAGAAGATTCCATCTGAACACAGCCATCTGTAGCGTTGACGGAAGTGTCCAGCCTACTGTCACGAAGAACCGGAAGGTCGTTAGCCATCGTCATGATGGAGAAGGGAAGTGTGATCACGCTAAGGCGAATGTTCTGAAGCCAGATATCGCATGAACTCTTCTTCAGTACCCCCTCGAGATAAACACCTAAACGGTGAGTCAGTCTTCAGATTCCATGTTTGGCAGATACCAGCGAACGCCGATGTCCAGCACATCACCAGCACCGACACGATCCCGATGTACTTAGTTTCCGACTCGGCTGCCGGATGTTTATGACTCGAGAGCTGCACCAGCGCAACGCCTATCAACGCGACGCACATTGCACCCCATTGGACTGCGGAAAAGACTTTCTTTAGCAGGACGATCATGAGTAACGCTGTCGTCAGAATTCGCAATTGCATGGTTATCTACGAGGCAGTAAAAATTATGCCGTTTTGCTAAGGACATACCGTGAACAATGTTGCTTCCACCCGCTTCAAGGCAAAGTAATACAAGTTGTTCTGGACGACTAAAGAACTACGTTAAGCTCACTGTGTAGACTTGAAATGCGCTTAGGTGAAAGGTAGACGAGAGAGAAAACGGGGCAGTTTCTCACAGGAAAGCACTCGCGCGAAAATTCCACCTACCATAGATGAGCGCAGGAAGACACACCCGTGCTGTTTCTTGCTTGTTCTTCAAGAAAGCATCCCTCAGTGCGTCAATAAACCTGAACTTCACGTTACGACGTCTAGCTTACTACGAACCTACGCTCCGACTGATCCGTGAGTGTACACGAGGATGATGCAGCAAACGCATATCCGAATCACTTCTGTCATGAACACAGTTGTTGAACCTAGGCTGAATTAACGCCCTTTTTACCGTCTGCCTGTTTTGTGCTTACAATTCCGCACCCGTACCCTCGGCATCTCTGTGAGCCTTTCGCACCAAGAGAGGGTTCAGCGTCTGTTGCACTGTCAAGAATAGCATCGAGACATTTTGAATGTTCCGCGCAGAGAGCCATTCGTAGTCCTAAAAGTTGCGTTTGCAATAAACTACTTCTAGTTTAAGGCGCTTTTGCAAATTAAAGCTCTAAGTGGGACGAGTAATGTTGGCCACTCTCTTACGACACTTTCTCAGGCCTGTACACCTTGTGTTTGTTGGACACCAAATGCCCATAGCTTCCGTGGGGAACCTCAGACAGCATTGAATGCTAAGTAACCACGAAACAGAGTTAGAGTTTGGCCTCTGAATGATCTCAGGGGATGATTGTTCAGTCCCTTGATCGAACTAAATGAGTAAGGCTTTGGTGAAAGCTCACTTGATTAGTAGGGCCCGGCTCACGAAATCGTGGTTGCGTAGTCTCCTGGCGACCACTTGACGCGCCATCGCTGCCGCTGGCCGTGTCCTCAGCCAGTAAAAGCGGCTCACGGTCGTTGGTCGGACCAGCCGCCATGATACCCTGCGGCGCGCGATTAGTGGTAATTAGTCGGAAGGGTCGGCTGTCCGCAGTATCACAGATATGACCGCCGGAGAGCAATGTGGCAGCAGCAGAGCTGTACAGGAATGAATGTGCATACAGAGTGTGCAGTGATGCACGCGTACATTGCCGCAGCCAGCTCACAGAGGAGCGCCAAATAGGGTGGGGCCGCGGTCGCTAAGCGAACGGAAACCACACTCCCGGCGCGCGCTGTCGGTCGGGACAACACAGCTTTTGAGAACTGCAACAGTCCTTCACCCGACGCTTACGGGATTGACAGTTTTGGTTTGCAGAGCTGTCACTATTCCAAACAGTCATCAACCATAATTCCGTGATCCACATTGTAACTGAGCTTAATGTTTATGTTTTGGGTCACTAATATGTCTGAAGTGGAACTGCTGTTTTGTCCGGTTATTTTCGCGTACTGATTCGAGTCAAACTACAGTTTGTTTAATATGCCAGATACCGCCACGCATTGAGTATCTACAGGGTTAGGGTACCTTAAACGAGGCAGATGCATAATGGCCTTGCTTCCTCAAGAACGCATCCCATACCATCACGACTAAATATAAGCTGTCTACCACCTGCTCCGATGGACACTACAAAGAATATCCTACGGGTCAGTAAGTCTGCGAATATTCATCCAGAGCGGATGATGAGGCTAGAACCGCAACCGCAGTGCCGTTTTTCAGCTTGACATCGTGTATGCTTGCATCACGGAGATGCTTAGAGTCTTTCTGACGTGCCATCGGAGCAGTGATCATGCGTATACAATCGATTCAGTGTTTGTTTGCTGACACCTCGTATGTCTATGGAAGTCAACCGTTCAGCCATCTGACTCACATTTTAGTCATTCGACTGTTGTCAAAATGGCGCACATGGAAGCACACGTACATGCGACACGCGGCTAAACGCGATGCTATCTCAATTCTTATGCGTAGAGCCCGCTGCCTCGCCCTTACCTAAGTGAGGTAATCGGAGCTTGGCACAACTAGCCCCAGTGTTTTGTTGATAACATCGCTAGTAGCCATTAGCCTAGGTGACGAGTTAGCCACGGTGTCATAGGCTGTTGAGGAAAATTTATTCACGCAGAATAAAAGCGACATGCATCCTCGATGCTTCACAGAATCGAAACAGCCGCATCACAGAAGAATAAGTACTCGTTAAGGAAATGGCCGGAAGCAGAGATCCTACAAACGACTGAGATCCTCGTAGGCCTTCCGAGTTCAGCTGGAGTGCACCTTCGTGTCGGACTTAGCCGTTTGCTGTTCGTCCCTGGAACAGCGAAGCTAATCACCTTGCGGACTTCTACGCTTACCGGTTAATAGCTGCGTGCTTTCGGCCATACTCCCCCAAAAGTCCATCCGACGCGAGAACCCGTGCGAACAGGAAGATGTTAATGGCAAGGAACATGATGCCGCCCAAAAAGCCTTCGCAGAAGAAGAAAAGATGCATTGCTGCGCGATGATGCCAGACCCACCAGAGCTGCCATGCCTGGACCAGGAACCGGAACACGATGAACCTGATAAAAACGGATATTAAGACGTCAGATGCACTCACGTGAGACGTACGTTGCGATGTTCACCCAGCGGATGGCGAAGAACAACTTGGGGCGTCGAGCTGCAAGACCACTTAGTTGAGAAATTGTCCGAGCGTGCAGAAATATGCTAAAATCTGGAAGAGATGACATCAAGGAAGCATGCAGCACACCTGTTGACCTCCATCAACAAGGCCCAGTACGCGTAAAGAATGAACTTCTTGGCCAGCAAGGAGCTTTCAAGCACAAAGATCGTTGCGACGTGGTGAAGCAGCAGCTCGAAGGTCCATCGCGATACTTCGTATTTGAGCATATCGATGGTATCGTGGACAAAGTACCTAAGCGTAGTGAGTACATCGAGCTAGGTAGACATGCGAATATATCGAGCTTACCCCATGGAAACAAGCAGCAACTGACTGGCCAACGTCGAGTACCAGTGCATTGTGTCGTTGAACATTTCGTGAGGGTGCGTGAGGAAGAAGGCAAGTGTCCATATTCCAATAAGTGTCGAATGCAGGAGGCATACCGAGAGGTTGCGCAAGCGGTACTGTCTAAAGTCACAGATAAAGTTCGCCTCTTAAATTATTCATTCTGATATACCTAACTTTTGGAAAGAAGCTTAGCGAAGAAAGACGCTTACCGAAAGCCCGAGTAACTCTTCCATGCGTATCGCTTAAGGAGCACTCCGATGAGCTGGAAGGCGATGAGGTAGGCCAGAAACGGCAGGACGAGCTCCGGTTGCAGTGCATCGGAAATCGGGGGTAGTCGAAACTCGGCACCGGTCGTGGCATTCTGGCCCTTGGAGTCGACGAAGTCCAACGAGACGTCGTTGAGCTTCTCGTCCATTCTCTGCCGCTGCATCTCCCAGCCGTCACCTATAGAGACAGTAATGGAAGTGAAAGACTGACCGAGAACGAGCAGCGATGTGTAACAACGGTCAAATGCGAACGGGTCGCCATGTTCAAACGCACGAATTTTAAACACGAGAAATGCAAATTCCTTTAGGCTACGCATACTGCACAGAGCAGTTTCCTTATCGGTGCGCTAAAGCAAGCACAGGCATACTCGGGGCCCGAACTAATGCTTAGCACCGATTGCGAACTTGTGCAGTAAGCAGCGCTGGTCCACAAAGTAGGGTAGGGCACTTTCTTGCGTCAGAGACTGCATCTGTGGGTGATTGTGCGGTAGAATAGCTGCGTGCAAACACATAAAGCAATCGAATCATTTCCACCTGCACACAACCGAGGTGACGAATGCGGAGCTCAACCTAGCCAGACGGAATTGCAGGAATAGGCCGACAGGCACAAGCAACCGGCTTGAGATAATTACCTGACTCCTTCCGGTTACGAAAGTTGTTCTAGCTCTTTATCTGAAACTCCCTGCGTCCAGTAAGCAGGTTGACGCTGCTGGATAAGCATTCTGCCTCTATGATACAACGAGACAAAGTTGATTTCCTGAAATTTATTTTTGGACACTTGTAAAGGAACACAAAGAGGCAATTAACAGAGTGGATATGCCATAAAATAGCCCTCCCAAATGCATAAAAACAAATGGTTCGTGCGTCGCACATAGCAACAAAGAAAGCCGTTGTCCCTGCTCCCTGCGTTAAGCCGAAAGAGCTCGAAACGCACGAATGGAATGCGCCTGCAAGGACTGAAAATAGTTTCCACAAATAAGTCGTATTGCATATAAATTAGTCTGGTCGTATTCACCTCGCTTTGAACGCAAAGCAGCCATTGCTTCGCGAAACTGTTGGCGCTGAAACTTTTGAAATCATGCCTGGGTAACATGCGCGCAAAACGAAGGAAGAAGTTGGAGGCCTCGCTTGCACTCTGGCCTACTTCCGTGCCCCATTGTTTATGTACGTTGACGAGAGGACTTAAGTGTCATAAGTGTGCAGCTAACGCCTTCTCGAAACTGTCTCTGGCCAGCTTGCAATGTTGATAGAAACATAAAGTTAATAGGACCTCAAGCCTGAATTCGTAGAGCATTTGGAATGTACTCCTCGTCTAGCGTATTTCTGTAATTTCGCAGCCCCAATTTTGTAATTAGAAATTCCAAACCTTTTTAGTGTTAGCTTCTCATCTATATGAGCATTCTTGCCCTTCGGAATTCTTACTTCATCGTTATCCGGAAAGGTTTGGGACACGGCGCTTATTGAAAGCGGAGCTATTAGGAGGGGCTTATTAGAGGAATACAGTTATTTAGAAGCTTTACGTGTTAAGATATGAGGAGGTCATTTGTCTGAGGAATGAGGTCCCGAAGAAGTACTGCCTCGATTCCTAACCGTGGTACTTCTTCCTTCATATAGGGTTTATGGTTCACAAATCGTTTGTTACCCGACTTTATGCTTCGTTCCATCTTCCGAACCGCACAGTGAGTCGGTTCCAAGGATTAGTGACAGTCGAGTGGACGGACACTCCACGTCCACTACCGGACCCTCGCCCTTCAAGAGGGAAAATTACCCGTGCTCACAATTCGTGTCTTCTCTCGACGCGAAGGCAATTGTCTGTTCGTCGAAGCACGTCCAAGCGAAAGGCGCTGCATTCAATGGGCTGCGCACTGCGACGGCACGGGCTAAGGATCCCGAACGGCAAGCGCACGAAAATTGCTACCGCTATCGGAGCAGTGAAAGGAGCCGAACTCGATCTGGAGGACCGAACAATGAGGCGCAAAAAAGGAACCGTGATCGCATTGAAATCGATGCCCGTATCCGCTTTCGAATTGGGTGACTTATTACGGAAATTACGGGTCACACAGAGCAAGTTCACCTAGCGGATTTTACTTGCTGATCAAATCTTACACTAATTTAGCCTCCTAAAAATACCTAGTTTGACTTTCGCAGCGTTTATCTGCGCGCTGCTGGTTGTCCGCTGTACCCTAAAAACCTTGTTTGAAACATCGAAGACGACCCGAGAGTGGTACGCTTAGCACCGTGGAACCTCAGCCGCCGGACGACGGCATCGGTACGCCGTCGATGGACACTTAGTAGAAAAAGCAGCGCAAAAACCGATGAGTGCCGCGACAACGGGTTTTTTGTGCCCTTTGTCCGAGACCGCAATGGCTATCGGCGGGCAGCTCGTTCGCCCCAATGATGCCGACAAACAACCCATCGGCTAAACGCCCGAGCCCACCGTTGGTTCCAAGCTTCACGAATTCTTTTTTTTAGAAACGAAAGTTTAGTTCACTATTGAAAATCCACCCGTTACGCATTGGTCATGAATTGCACTACCGCTTTAAGGCGGTGACATTTGCGATCCCGAGGACGCGACGTGTTTCCACCTGCCAAATCACTGACGGTCCATAACGCCCTTTGGAGACGGTCGCCGATGGTCGACCTCGAGGAGCAGGCCTTGCTGTTGTTGACGCTTTGTTCGCTTCCCGCGCGGCAATCCCGCTGTCGTCCCGTTTCCCGTCTTTATTCCAATTTAACGCACGCTATTACCCGTCCCGGTGGCGACTGCTTCGTGTCAGCGGCGCGCTCCGATCGGGTTGCTTCACAAGAATTTTGAAACGGCTTCAACCGGGGCGGCGCAGAATGTATCGGCGCTCAGCGAATGAACCGGCCCTAGCCGCCATTCCCGAAAGCGTCGACGGGTGTCAGCACTATGAGACAGCAGCAATGATTAGTGGTGCGATCTGAGGACGCTTTCGCATCCGCGTTGGGCCATTATGTGATGCGCTTACGGGGCACAGGAATGGCACCGATGACTCATTGTTTTGAGTTTACCCATTGAGCACCTCGTGTTTGACGCTGCTCATCAAACGTATTAATCGGGATCGCGAGACGGTCCGTTCCAGAATGAATTACTAGTTACACGCTTTGTTCCTCACGTCATTCTTGCTGCCTGCAAGCTTCGACGCATCTAACTGAAACATAACAGCCCGTAGTGTCTTGCATTCCGCTATCCGTCGACAACTCGTTACGCTTATTTTACACATTTGAGACGGTACGGTACCTGGTACGTGGGCGTTGTTTTGCTTCCGGTCATCGTCGCAAAACCTAAGGCATGCTGCTGATGATGTGTCCCTCCCGACGTCCCCCGTCCCTGCCGTTTTGCGCGCTCAGAGCGGTTTCGAATCTATTTCGCGCAAAAACATATCCGCGAGAAAGCAACCGTTGCTTCTTTCCGCTCAGCACCACAGTACTCCTCTTGCTTTTCGCGTTTCCATTTTCTCGCGCTTCTCGGTTTGTCGGCGAGTCATTGCCGACGCGCCCACAAGGCCCGATCGGTTGGGTGCAGCTGCTTCAGGTGGCCACAAGGCTCGTGGGTCTCGCCATTCTAAGCGAGACACCTCTTTCAACGGACGCGGTTTTCCTGTGTCATCTTCAGCCACCCGGTAACTCAGAGTACCAAATTTATTCCGGTGATCGGGTATTGGCATCCACTCGGCGGGGTGCCAAATGACGCGTGCGCGGCGGCTGTCGTTCGGCGCGCCGTCCGCGAACAGACAGATGGCTGTCACCGGCTTGATGGCAATTTTCTTACCGGCCGTAACATGCAAAATTCTCGGGATTTTCTAGCGCTGATAGTTATGACACAGTGTGCGCCCGACGGCCAGGCGTACAATTCTCTAAGGTTTCGGTGTGAAGTTTGTTTGACTCGCATCTTTCGGCGCCCCTGAAAGGTTGTAACCACAGTACCTGACCGCACCGGCAAGTCACTCGAGATTTGCTAGCGTAAAAAAACGTGACTCGTTTTGTTTCGTCTCGTGACCCGATGTGTGGGCATTTATTTACCGCATGGTATTATTACTAACTTCTTACGCGTTCCGATATTTCCCTTTTGTTTTTACAAGTTGTCGTAAACAAGCGGTGTTTTTGTGGGGTTTGGCCGTCCCCAATTGTCGTTTCCGTCGTGTGAAGACGCAACCGGCAGCTTACGAAAGCTTTACGATAAGCAACATGCCAAATGACAGTCCAGTGGATGCACGTTGTTGTGCCGTAATGGCTCGATTTATCAGTGACGTCTGAACTTAGCAGCTAGCGTTAGTTTTCATCTTCGGGTGCTGTTGAGCTCAACCCCTGAAATACACCCTTTTACAGCAGCAGCTCGAGAGCGGGAGGCAGCTGTGGCCTGAAGAAAGTCGTCCCCGTGCAATCATGTGAACGCGCCGGTCTCGACAAAACCATTTCGAGAAACGGTTACCCTCGCACTTTCTGTGCTTTCAAACTGGACCTAGCCAGAGTCCAAACGATTTTCTCGGTTTACGATAGATTGTTATTTATCCCTGTCGCGTCTAGAGAATTTCAGAGAGAGAGAGAGAGCTTGCTTTTTTGCTAAAACTTTGCTTGTCTGTGCTTCAGTCGCGCTTTGGTGCGCTAGCTGAAGTCTGCCGCTGCGAATTGTGAACGGTGTCCAGCGTCCCATTTTGTTTGCTGCGAGCGATACTTCTTATGGTATCTCCCACTCAACAATGGCATTAATTGGCCCGCAAGTGTACCTTTTTCAGCAACCGGTCCCTGGGAGGTGTTATTATCCGCCTCTTGAATTCGTGCAGCCGGTCAGTGCGGCTAAAGGGCGGGATAGAGCCAGCCGACGCCGCCGCGGTTCCTCGGTACAAAGCCTCGAACTTGCGCACTTCTTTCCGAAGGCCTTCCTCATTCTCCTTCCGTCAGTGGATAACGTCCATCGGCAGCGTTCCTTGCGCTCGCCGATCCACGCGATTTGGATGTGAGTGCGGATTACGACGTCGTCTCAGTCACTCACTCCTAACCGGTCCTCCATGCACAGTGGATATGCATGGGTCGGGAGGGATGCCGTTGGACATTTGAATTTCCCAGCCGGCGACAGTATTCGCCTCAGGCAAACTTCCTGTGGCACATGAATGACCTCTTGAGTTGCGGCGCGCTGCGTGCAATGTTTGATCTGTGGAAGTGTCCACAGCGGAGGGTCGGCGCCCTTGGGGCATATCCCTCCTTTGCACTCGTCCTCTCTCGGTTGACTTAGGCACTCGTGGACGCATGGTCACCTGAGCCTTCCTTGTCGGCACCTCTGTCCCGCTGTCCATGGGCCACGATTGAGTGTGTGCTGACCTTCCTGTGCGTTCAGTAGGGCTATGAACTCCGGTTGCGCAACGGAGCCGCGACACTTTCGCGCATGTCTTATCACCGTATCGCTTTCTCTGGAATGAACGACCGGGGCTTCTCAGCGCGCTTGCACTTGAGTGGTGAATTTTTCCAGAGGTCATCAGTATCGCATAAAATGCTGGCACCTCTTTTAAACGTAGCGTCAGCCATCCTCGCCCTCACGGAAAACTTAAAACTTTTCCCGAGATCTTATCGAGAACGCCGCGCGTTCGAGGACGGCGGTAATGAGGGGCATCGTTTCCCCGCCTTTCGCAGCGGTCGAGTGTTGTTGTTTCCGTGAGATTTCGGTTCCCTCCTCATTTTCAAAATGTGACGCTTTCTCATTTCGACAACATTGCTAGTTCGGTCTCGAGAATCGCTCCCTCCTTGCGAATAATTCCGAGCAGAAGGTCACTGCGCGGTGAGGGGATTTCATGAGTTCGGTTACCAGTGATGCCGGTCTCGCAGCGGCGGTGACCCTCCGGGTTGGTTGCTGCGCGAGTGAGGTCCGTCACTCCCGCGTCCTCATTTCTCGACGACGCGCTCAACCGCAACGACCGCCGTCGAACGACAATGAATGACTAGTGGTCACCATCGGCGGAATTCACAGCAGCGCTTACTCGTCCACTTCGTTTTAGCAGCGATCGTTCAGACGGAGACTGTACTGCGAACGTTCCGCAAAAAGTGTTCGTCTTGTTAGGTATACAACGCTTTTCACGTTGAAGACGAGTTTAAGCAGGTCTAGCATAAAGGTCCACCGAAGACTCGGAGCTCAACTCCAGGCTACAGTCATCCGCATCAAGTGATAGGCTCCCTGTCTATTGTTCCCCCCAAAACTCCACCATTTATCGTGCGTGTCCAGCTACTGCCATGCATTTCTCTCGGCGCCTGTGCTAACTTTATCCGGAATTGCCCACTGTCTCGCTCGCTGCGCGCCGATCCGCACACATCCCGTGTGGATGCTCGTGAGCCCTCCGGCCCTCGGCTTCCCGCACCAAAAACCTCAGTGGATCCTGGACGCGCGGTCCTCCCTCCCCTCGTTGCCATCCGGTCTCGATCTCGGTCAGCGCGTCCGTCGCGCCTCTCACTCAGATTCCAATCGGATTCTTTCATTGGTCGTTGAGTTTCTCTTTGACCGCAATGTGTCGTCGGTATTTTGGCGTCGCTCTCGATCTTATCGGCTTCCGTCAGTCTCGCTACCGTAGCGCTTGGCTGTAGTATACGTGTCTGGACATGTGACGGCAAGCTGTAGTCACGATCGTGTCCTATAATTTTTGCTTGCATCCTAGATAAATGAACACATACAGCCTGTATGCTAATTTGATCTTCAATAACAGTCGCGCAGAAGTTGAATGGAAGCGGGGGACACGCTTGCCTCCCGCGGTGACACGGTTCGAGCTTTGATCCACACACTCCAAGGTGTTTTTTGCCGGCTTGCAGAACCCGTTTCTGCAACTCAGCAGAAGCGGCCTTGCAGCGTTGTCCCAATACCCCAGCATTCATTGAGGGCAGATCTCCTTCCGCGCATCTTGTTCCCTGAAGCACTGTGCTCGCGGACGTGCACCCTCCCTGGTACTTTCCAGCGCTCTGTCGTCCTCTTATATGTCTTTGTGCAATCACTATTGCTTGTTGTGCGATTTAATGCAAAGATCATGCAGCCATTCAGGGAGGAGGTGCATTTCATTCGGTTAACCCATTCATCGTGTCCGCTCTCGGCCGACGGCTGCCCTTGGTATAGACGCGCCAGCCGAGACAAAGGGGTGATCAGGACAGCGCGCCCGTGGACGTCGCGCTGAACTGCCGTTGTTCTCGACGGCAGAAACACATTTATTTTCCCGGGTAATTCCGGGGACCGTCTCGCTGATGAACCAAATTGTGCAATGGGAATGTATAATTTAGGCGCGCATGGGAAAAGCAAAGTTTGTGCGAATGGCATATAAGCACAATTAGATTTTGTTCCAGTGCTTCGGAAGACATTGTTTTACTCGTTGTTGTTTTCATTTAATGAATTTCTTTTAACACTATCATCTCTGACTTGGAATCCGGAAATTTGGTTCTTCTGCGCAACTAAAGCGCTTCTAGCCTAGCCTTGTCGGGATGAAGAGGACTTCATGCGGCGTGGGCGTCGCATCTACCTGCAGGCTTCCGTGATCGGTCCCATCATAGCAAAGTTTGCAGCGGTGAAGAGCCGCCGCGTTCTCCCGAAAAGATGGCCCGCGAAGGTCGGAACTCGTTTGGACGACGTGGCGATTCAGGTCGTCGTTCGTCCTCGACGACGACGTTCGCGAGCAGCTACGAGTGACTGCAGCAGTGGATTAGCCCGAGGGACGGCGAGCTTCGAGTAGCGGCGCATAAGTATGCCTCCTTGCTACGATCCGTCTCCTCTTTCTTCCGACGACGCCCTCCGTACCCGTCGTTGCTCGAGTGAGGAGGATCGGTGCTGCGAACTCCTTTCGCCTTGCCTTTGTTGTGGTGACGGCGACTGCATGTAGGCGCGATGCGAGCTCCTGGCGGCGTCCGAGCTGACAGTCGACCGTGAGGAGCCGACGGTGGGCTAAGCCGCAGCATCCTCGCGTTGTCCCTCAAATTGCCCGCGGCGCGCATTTCAAGACCAAGAGGGATGAACGCCGCTCGGGCGTCGACGAAGAACTAGACGGCGGCCACGAAGCAGACGGCCTACCTTTGCGAGCACGATCGAAAAAGATCAACTTCGCGAATATCATTAGAGATCCCCGCGGTGTCCGGCGTCATTCAGCGGACTGGTTCCTCGCGCAGGCGTTCGAGAACTCGTCTTGGCTCGAATATGCCCTCCGCTGAGCCGAGCGGCGTCCCTTCCGATGCGACAACAAGGCCCTTAGGCGACGTCGGAATCAGGCCCCGGCCGCGCTGATCACGCAACCACGTCCAGCCGCCACTGGACGCTGCCCCGTAAGCTGTGGTCGCCGCCCGATGTCGCGCTTTAGATATTGCGCAACTACCGGTGCGGCAGTCGAGATCTTTCGCTTTTCACATCAGTCATTGTCATATGTCCTGGTCCTTGATACCTAGCCGCCTATCTTGGTAGAGGAAGTCGGACCCACAATTTTTTGTCGGTAATGCTACCACACCGGCAACTATCGCCGTGACCCGCTTTCATGGACCTTGCATATGGTAATAGCCTTCGGGAAAAGGGCCAGTGACATGCCCTGCCTCTTTTGGAGTCTGCTTCTTGACCTCACTGCGCCGTGACCTCCCGCCATTCCGTATGCCATGGGTGGTCGAGATATACCTCAGAGGTCGCGCGCCCAGCAGTCGGCCTGTTGTGACATTTGCTTGCGCAATCGGACGCCGCATTTTCGCGCAATTTTTGCGACGACGCTTTTCGCATATAGCCGAGACTCACTGCGTAGCGATGAACATTACTTGTCATATATGCTGTGCTTCGTATACTTTAGGAGATTCCGTATCCCTATTAGTTTATCAATATTACCTGATTGCATTTAGCGCAAGGATTACCGCATGGCGACGACCACAGTACCAACACCAGCAGGGATGTCGAACCAACTTGAATTCTTCGCTAGACTGCAACAGCTCTACGCTCAGAACGCTGGCCAGCCGTTCCCCGTTCACGTCCCGCCAGCGCTGCTAGCTGCAGCAGCGGCGGCAAGATTCGGAACGGGCGAATCGGCCTTTCGACCACCAAGCTGCGTTAAGAAAGAAGAGCTTGATCCGTCCGACAAAACGTTGCCGCCATCCCGGGACGCTTCTCCAACGAACGATGGAGGGATGCTGGGAACTGACGGTCAGGAGAACAAGCCTAAGAAGCGAAGCCGGCTAGGCGGAAGTTCGGTGAAGACAGCCGAGGTCTGGAAGTACTTCAAGCAGCTTCCGCCGCCTGAGCAGGCTGCTTCGTGCGACAGATGCCACAAGACCATCAAAGCTACGAACAGCAGGTACTATTCTCTTTTACTGTTGCCTCTTCGAATATCTTTACTGCACATCTTGTTTGATAAACTTATCTGTTTAGTACGACGGGTATGATACGCCATTTGCGCAGCTGCCATCCGGAAGAGTATCAACAGCTACAGGCGGCTCGAAGCCTGAACGAACTGGACAAAACGCTGAAGAATGGTAAGCATGGATTCCAACTGCACTTTTGTAGCATCCTTTTTAGTGCCCGATGAGGCCATGCGGGACCAGCTGCGACGAGCATATGAGCAGAGTCACGGAGCAGCACTTGCCTCTCCAGTTTTCCAGCATGCCACAATGGCAGACAATGTGCCTTCGCAAGACGTGCCCCAGCGAGAAACCCTTACAGACCAGAACGGTGGACCGGCTAAGCCTACCAAAATCCACAGCGTCGAGTCGATTATCGGGACACCGATGGCCTCACCGACACAGCTAACGCAGCCGCCGAACCTGCCGAACTTTCACGCGGGAATGTTCTCGCCGCAGTGCCTTCAGGCTTTCCTGATGGAGACGCTGCGAAGCAAGCAACAACAGACTTCACCCGATAACGCTACGGCCCATGAGTCACCAGTCCCAGCACCGCCGAACGTACTGAAGCGCACCGCCTCGTTGAGCGAGGACCATTCTGAGCTGTCTTCGCCAGCTGCTTCGCGAAAGTCGTCCTCTCCTAAGCAACCAAAGATTGAGCCGCGGCTGGAACGATGCGCGGACGAGAAGTCGGAGGAGTCTACCCCAGAAGTCGATAGACGAAAGGAGAAACCTCTTCGCGAGAGCGAATGCTGGCCAGATAACCACAAAGAAGCCAAGAAGTTGACCGACCAGGTATTGGGCTCCCAGGCTCATCGTGAAATCATGACGAATTCTAGATTGCCCTCATGCTCCTGCTCGATGGCTTGCCGGCATCGGTCATTGAAGGTGCGGGCTTCCGTGCGTTGCTGAAGTTCTTCGTACCAAAGTACCGCATTCCGAGCGAGGAGTTTTTCACTTCGAAGGTTCTGCCCGTGGTCCGACAACAACTTATCGAGAACAAGTAAGTTCCGCTATCCACTGCGCAGGGTAAAAGCTCATTAATTTCAGCATCTATCCTCCACTGACAAAGACCGCCGCTGAGACGCCTCCACGCCACGAGCGATCAGGGGTTTCTCCAGCTACAACCATAGAGAGCGGGTTCGTCGAGAGCGACAGCGGCCACGAAGACCACGAGGGAGATCGGTCGTCATTGTCTTCAGGATCGCGCAAAAGCGAAACCCTGGACAATCTCCTCAGCTCAGCGCGCGCTGCGCAACATATCTCCCATGAGTTCGCGTTCTCGCTAGATGTAGGCCAGTGCCCGGATGCGCAGCTGCGCAAAGAACTGGACGACTCGGACACGTCCTCCTCGGTTGACTCGGAGTCCAACTTCCAGCCGAAAATGGACGAGTTCCTGGACTTCGTCGGACGCTACGTCTTCCCGGACGTAAGTTCCCTGCTGTGCAGACAGTGTTATAAGGGCCACAGAGCTAGGTAAATCTACGTTTTCAGAATGAGCTACTGGACCTTTCCTTGCGCTGCTACCACCTGTACGAGTCGATGGACCTCCGAGAGCAACTAGGCCTTGAGAGCGCTGACGGCGTCGACGCTGCTCCTCATGACGACCGACCTCTGCTCGCTCGATGCATCGCCTTTGTTGGTAGGCGTCCCGGGTCGGTTGACCAGGCGTTAGTCACTCGTTTAGCAAGCCACATCGATGCCATCAACGAACTGTATGCCGGCAAACCGAACCCGCCGTTCGCCAGCTTCGATGCCAGCGATCGGCAATTCCTGCTGGATCTCAACGCGCATATCCAAGAGCGCGTCCGTCCTCGCACTTAACGCTCACGGAGCTTTACTTCATTCGTGTCTTTTTGACTGTTTTATCAATCCACCTGCCTACTGTTATGTGCCCTACAGTCGCTATGCCTTTCGAGAACAATCCCACAATCGTAAAGCTTTCACTCACGAAATCTCACTTGTGACATACGGTTGCCTCTCTTGCCTTATACCGATCTTGCCCTCAACCACCCCGTGAGCGCTCTTTCACTTACCGTTGTCCGACCTCGTTGCTTGCCACGGCTTTAATGCTGCTAAAAGCTTTACACGGATTCTTCTCCTGCCTCCCACGGTAGCCCTAGCGACCCGCTTTGCACCCGTCAAATCAAATGTTTATAGCTGTAAGATATCTCGTCAACCTCTTCTTGCCAATCCAGTATTCCCAATTTCTATTGCACCCAGCCCGAAGCTTGCCTCTAATCCTTCTCTGCCTTCCTTTGACTGCTTCTCTTACGATACCGGAAGGATAGAGGTCGACACGTAAACTAACTAGGCGCACTTCCTTCTGGTAAGCCTATCCCACCCTATCTATTCGCAACACGGCATCCTCTGTTTCCACTGTGAAATTCCTACGTCCCCATTCCCTAGGTCTTATTCTGCTACGTCACTTAACAGTGTTTAGTTTGAAGTTGAAATAAAGTTTAATCTCATGTGTGCGCGGATCACTGAATTACAAGTGAGGACACAACAACCGTTGCTACACAAGGCTGAATGAAAGCGAAAACAAGCGGCAAGTGAATGGATATCACAGACGACTGGAAAGCAGAGGTCCGACTAGACGGAAGGAATAGTCGAGAATACACCGGATCATTGCCAGACAAACGGACGAAAGAAGTAAACCACCCGGGAAACAATGAACTTGGGCCGCACAAAAATGGGAAAAACTCGAGCCCTTTGGATAAGTAAAACAACAAACAAATGTTGAGATCGTATTGTCATTTTAGTCCTTCTTGTTGCGCTCTTCGATAACGTCCGCGTTCAGATGCTGCCACTCCCATTTCTGCGTCTTGCTCGAGTCATCGCAGGGGCTCATGAAGATCTCTCCTCGCTCAGGATCGCAGTCCATGCAGTGGTTGCTAATCTGGTGGTAGAGTTGCTTAGTGCCGACACGGTACTTGAAGTACTGGTTGCCCTTCATGCCGTGGCTGAAAAGCACTCCCTATCGGATTGGAAGGCGGGTTGCACTGACCAAGCAAACAACGTAACGGGCGCACGAGCCTCGGAGCTTGACACGTCGAAGCACATAGTGCGTCCCTTCGGACGGACGTCCTGCCAGAAACTGAGTCGCATGTTCTGCAATTCTCACATTAATTTCGTTGTAGCGGATGTCGCATTACTTGCTCACCGCCTCCGCTCGGGTCCTCGCTAATGCACTTCCTCAGTTCAAAGCGGTCTCCGGAGCCCTTGAATTGGGTATCCACGCACTTTTGTGCCGCAACGTTACGAAGTTCACCTGCAAGAAGGAATTGTTTAGATAAGGGGTGCCCGCCTCTTAGCCAAAGTTCCTACCGTTTCCACCATCCGGTGGCTCTACCGCCGGGTAGAAGCGGTCCTGATCGAAGGCGATCTCCTTCATGAACCAGTCGAAGGACTTGCACTGCAGTCGTTCACGGACAGATTTCTGCTTGGTGAGGTCGCCTTAATGGAGTGGATATGGACGTAGCTGATCCATACCAACATACCAGGATCCGCATTGCGCATCGCCGACCGTCGCTTGTACAGGTGTTCCTAAATCACGAGGTTCAGCCATGAACCGACGCATGCTCTACCTTGTACTCGTCCATCCATACTTCTGCCACACGCTTGTAGTTCCGCTAAAAAAAGTAGGTTCACAAGTGAAAACCTAAATAACGTGCTTATAAATGAAAAATTACCGAAATGAAGTCTCCGACGCCGGGATTCGGGAAAGGAACGTATTTGCAACTAAATGCAATCGTTGGCACTTATTTGCATGCATGTACCTTACCGATAAATGTGGCCGACTCGAGAGCAAGGAGCATCGACCATCTGTCCGTGGCATTGCCAGACCTAAAACGGTACAAGCAAAGTTTTTCGTATGATTTAACTCTATTTAGGTACCTTAAAGCTCAGTTCGTACTGCTCGCCTCCCCAGATGTCGAGTCCCTCATCGTATCCTCCAAGCTCCCAGAACCACTTTGTACTGATGGCAAAGTATCCGCCAGCCATCACTGGACTCTTGAAGGGGCGCGTCGGATGCTTTTGATCTTCGGAAGTGAGCGGTAGGCGTTTGTAGTTGAACTCCCAATCGAAGGAACCCCTCGCACCTTCGTCTTGCGGACGAAGCTCGTAAGTGTCGCAGTCGATTACGTCGACGAATGGACAAACGACGGTTCTATAAGTCGGTTGAGTTACAGGAAGATGCGTGGGCTTTTTGAAATCTTACCTGTAGTCCAGAGCAATGGGCTCGACTAGCGGTGGCAGCCAGTTGTAGTTGGCCTCGGAGTGAGCGTCGAGAAAGACCATGATTTCGCCGGTAGCAGCACGTGCGCCGATCTGCCTGGCACGGATTAAGCCTTCTCGCTTTCTAAAATGCCATTAGGGATTCTT
>JNEY01000056.1:56167-223604 GCA_020875895.1 Aphelenchus avenae
AAACTAACTTGCAGGATTCATGCCCTGTGAACCGGAATGCGGCTAATTATCCATCGATTCACGTGCACTGCCCAGGTCACTGCATAGGTGTTCGCGCAGCATATTTTCCGATTTTAAGCGCGAATTTATGACCGAGGTGCATTTAATGAAATTATGAGACGGTAAGGCCATTCATCTTGACGGTTATTCCACTATCCTTGAAAGTCGCGTTAGGCGGGCGACATGTCAACCACTGTGCATTAAGTATCATCAACGCTTCACCACTAGCGAACAATGCGCTATGTATTTTTTCATCGTAACGAGGAACTTCTTGATGAAAGAGTTTTGGCTTTGCCTCATTACCACCGGTTAGCACATTTTCGAATCTGCAAAATGCATGTGTGCCAGGGAAGCTCTCTAGTCTGCCCCGCTTCGCACTTTACCTGCGACGTAGCAAATGCCTTCGGGGATTCCATAATTGCCGACTGAGTGAGTTTTCAATGGAACGGGGATCGATGCGTGAAGGGGACACTCACTTCGAGTCGTCTGCGGTGTAAATTCCTGGAAGAAGCTTACCTGACGATGGGCTGCAGCGGCGGGCGTTTTCGAGCTCGCTTTGTGTGGGGCGCTTGCGCGGAAGTACCTTCCGGATTAGGCAAAAGCCGGCAAGGTTACGCGTATCGGCGCTCGTGATTCAGCGGAATACAACGGTATTTTCCATCGCTTTCACCACCGCCAATAACCGCAACCGCGCCGACGATTACCCAGCGGAATAGCGCGCAAATTCTGGTTAGCACTTAGTAACGCGCAGCACTGCGAAGCTCCGAGTTCTCCCCAGTTGTTAATTGCATATAACCTTGTCAAGCTAGGTCTGAGGTATGAGCTAAGGTGGAAGGAACTGCGTGCATGGGGAGATTGTACTTACGCGGCAATGTGCCTGAGAAAACGGCGCGGCCGACTGCAACCGATTATTATCGCTTGGGTTGCGTGAATACGCTGCACGACTCAATTACCCTTTTAAAGTGTGACGTTCTCCGCCGCCCGTGTTTGTTCTTACCCGCCAAGCGCGTTCGCACGTTGCTCTGAGCATGCTCTTAATTCTCCGTCGGGAGCGTGCTCCCACTCGTCGGGCGGTTCAACAAGTGCGTGGATTGTTCGCTCTTCAATGTGGGTCATCTCCCGCAGTCTCGGGAATTCCGCTTGCGTAACTCACACGACCTCTGCGCGGGTCGAATACCGGTTTTCGGTCGGATCAACAGCCAATTTTTGATTCTTCGTCCCTGCGCTCAGAGCCGCGCCGCCGCGTTGAGCCGTGTGAGGACGAAGCGGACGACGACGCGATTCCAGACCCGAGGTATTCCACCGTGCAATTCACGTCGCATTTTCAATGGCCCATGACGGTTTATGAGCGCCCGTGTTTTGTACGCTGCGTCCACCGCTTCATTGTCCTCTCTCTTTCAGCGCCTAGCTCTTGTCCCTTTCACTGGCCTAGCCACATGGTTGGTCATCCGGGCTGTCATCATGCTTTCATGTAAAAGACGCATTTAAGTGTCCCTCGGAGTAACTTTGTCGCTGAAATCATTGAACGCTATAGCTATTTGGTCTGTCAATGAGCCGGTCAATTTTTCAGTAGCTGAACCATCGACGACGACAGTGCAAGATGGGGTCGCTGTACCGCTCGGAGGAGATGCGGTTCTGCCAGATGATCGTCGAGAAAGATGCGGCATTCGCCTGCGTCGCTGAGATCGGCAAGAAGCCTTACGTGCAATTCAAAGACGTATTTCTTGTCCACGAGTTCTAACCTAGTGCTAGATTTTCAGCTGAACGAGAATGTGAACTCTTTCCAGCGCATGTTCGTACGCGACATCCGGCGATTCGACGAGATGGAGAGGAAACTACGTAAGTAGTCGATTAGGCTACCCAATTCCGTCATATTTCCTGACTCGGGGGTGGTTTAGGCTTTCTGGAAGGCCAAATTCGCAAGGACGATATCACGATTGTCGACAATACGTGGAAGGAAGAAAACGAAGTCATGTCCCATCACGAAATCAACCAGCTTGAGGTACAAGATCACCTAAGAAGACAACGCCGATGTTATTAAAGAACACCGCAGATGCTATTCCTGTCGTTTAGCAAACACTTGCCGACCTCGAAAGGGATGTCGTCAACATGAACGAGAGTGACTATCAGCTTAAGAAAAACTTTCTCGAACTGAAGGAATGGGAAGCTGTGCTGGAGAAGACCGACCAGTTCTTCCAAGGCGTATGTGACTATCTTAAATTTTGGTGGACTGCATCCTTTTTAGGGCTTGGACGATGCTGCTGTGCAGGAAATCGAGCAGGCGAAGGAAACCGAAGGAGGTTTCGCTGGCCGAAGCGAAAAGGAACCAATAGGGTTCGCACGCAATATATTGCTGGTCTGGTTGCAATTCCTTGCTTTAGCTATACCGTTGGCGTGATTGCTCGGGACAAGGTGAGCGCCTTCGAGCGCGTGCTCTGGCGTGCGTGTCGTCGTACCGCTTTCGTACGGCACTCGGAGATCGACGACCTGCTGGAGCATCCCGACAGTGTAAGCATTGCATCGCATTGCATCGTTCGCAAAGCCCATAATGTGGCTATCATTTGTTAGCCAAGTCAATCTATCCACTGACTCTACTCTTACATACTTTCCACTTGCAGGGTGAGCCGGTTGCCGAGTCCGCATTCATTGTTTTCTACAACGGCGAACGTCTGAAGGCTATCATTGACAAGGTAGGCACAGAACCGAAGACACCCTCACCGCTACTGTTTAGGTTTGCGAAGGCTTCAAGGCCAAGCAGTACAATCAGTGCCCGAAAACCAGCCCTGAAAGGCATGCTGCAGCACTGCAAGTCCGAGCTAACGTGACGGATATGCGCACTGTAATGGCACAAACCCGAGAACACCGCATCAAAGTGTTGAACGCGGCGGCCGCCAACCTTCGCTCGTGGCTGAAGCAGGTTCGACTCCACAAATCGATCTACCACACGCTGAATCTCTTCACCTTTGACGGGATCGGCAAGTTCTTCGTCGCCGAATGCTGGATTCCGCTGGCCGACATCGAGAACGTTCGTGCTGCGCTGGAGACCGGCGTGGTGAGTCGTTGTGCCCAACGCGGCATAAGCAAACCATCATCGTCTAGGAGAAGAACGGCGGAACCGTGAAGCCCGTCTTGAACGTCCTACATACCGACGAAACGCCACCTACGTACAATCGAACGAACAAGTTCACCGCCGTCTTCCAGGGCATCGTAGACTCGTACGGAATCGCCTCTTACCTGGAAGTGAATCCGGGTAAGCACATCCAGACTGAGTGTTGCATAGATGTCTCGTTTAGCACCGTATACGATCATCACATTCCCGTTCCTGTTTTCGTGCATGTTCGGCGATCTGGGCCACGGCACCCTGATGTTCCTTTGTGGACTCTACCTGGTCTTACGCGAAAAGAACCTCGAGGCTAGACAAATCCGCGACGAGGTGAGCTCTGCGTTCTGGTTGTATTGTCATAAACGGTCTTGGTCAGATTTTCGGAATGTTCTTCGGCGGCCGCTACATTATCTTGCTCATGGGTCTCTTCTCAATCCACGCAGGCTTTGTCTACAACGATGGCTTCGCCAAAGCGTTTAACATATTCGGCAGTTCCTGGCGAAATCCGTATCCGTAAGTACCTATGCTGGTACTGGTTGACGTTGGCAACTTTTAGCGTGGAGTCCCTAATGGCATGGGAGAAGCAAAGCGCTGAAACTGGCAAGGAGATGCACCTCGAGCTTCCACCAGAGTTCGCCTACATGAAGGATGACGGGCCATACCCGTTCGGCTTGGACCCCGTTTGGAACTTAGCCGAGAACCGTCTGAACTTCCACAACTCCATGAAGATGAAGCTTTCGGTTATCGCGGGTATCGCACAGATGACATTCGGTGTCTGCCTCTCATACCAGAACTACCGGCATGTTTTCATACTAGATCGCTTCCTCAAATACGAATGTTGTTTAGGTTTTTCAAGTCAAAGATCGATGTGCTCACCGTGTTCATTCCGCAGCTCCTCTTCATGGGGTGCATCTTCATTTATCTCTGCCTGCAGATCATTGTCAAGTGGCTCTTCTTCTGGGTAAAGGAAGAATATATTTTCGGCCGCTTGTATCCAGGATCTCATTGCGCTCCGTCCCTTCTGGTAAGTTGCGAGTAAGCGGGACGTAGCCAAACGTTTACTATGTAGATCGGCCTCATCAACATGTTCATGTTCAAAGACCGCGAGGCATCCTATGTTCGCATGGACAAGGTGATCCGTACAGAAGGGAATCACACCGTTTATGCCGAAGTAGAGAACTGCTACCTTAGCCAGTGGTATCCGGGACAGGTGAGCACAGAGGCAGCACGCAGGATATAGCCAGCCTTGTTCAGTCCATGGTCGAGGCGCTACTGGTTATCATCGCAGTCCTCTGCATACCCGTCATGCTTTTCGGCAAGCCAGCGTACATCGTTATGCAACAGCGGAAGGCGAAGCGTGCCGTCTCCGACAATATGGTTCGTTGTCGTCCTGCCACAATACAGCTCATGCGAGCCTCTTAGAGCGTTCGCATAAACATGCAACACAACGAATCGGTGGAGGTTGTTCACAATGGAAACGGCGTCCAGGACAAGGCGGGGCACGACGAGAAGCATGCCGACGGTGAAGCGCACCACGGAGCAGGCGGTCATCACGACGAAGTAAGTGACGTAGTCGGGGCACTAAACCTAAGGACTACTAACTCTCAAAGGCATGCTCTGAAAACTGCTATTTTCAGACATTCGGAGACATAATGGTGCACCAGTCAATCCACACCATCGAATACGTGCTCGGATGTGTCTCGCACACCGCTAGCTACCTTCGACTTTGGGCGCTCTCGTTGGCCCACGCACGTAGGCGGACATGTCCTCTGCATCTACACGAGCTCTACACTTTCAGAGCTATCCGAAGTGCTGTGGGACATGGTGCTGGAGATCTCGTTCCAGATGGACGGTTACGTCGGCGCTGTCGCCACCTACGTCATCTTCTTCATGTTCGGCGTCTTGACGTTCTCGATCCTGGTGCTGATGGAGGGTCTTTCGGCATTCTTGCACGCCCTTCGTCTTCACTGGTACGCGTAGTGGCGCAACTCCTTCGTCTAACTGCGCTCATTTTAGGGTGGAGTTCCAGAGCAAGTTCTACGCAGGTCTTGGCTACGCTTTCGCTCCCTACTCCTTCCAGGACGTCCTCGAGAAAGCTCGCGCAGCTGACGCGGCTTAAACACGACTTGATTTCTGCTTATAACGTGCCTTTCGCTTCACTTTGTGAACAAATCAGTCTTTTGGTCAAGTTGCGCCTTACTTAACGTTGTAGACGGTGCATGGTAGATTAAATAATTCTATGTCCTTGCATGTCCGAAACCCTCGTAGCGTTTTTAGCATCAGACTTTGAACACATGTTCTAATTACTGCGCTTAACCTATCGACATTGGGCAACGTGGCGGAAAGCATCATTGGTTTCACAATCCAAACATGTATATAGAGCCCCTGTTGCATTACAGAAGTGTTTCATTCCAGTATGTAGAGACCTAACGAGTTACAGTACTTTTCTGCGTTCCCGAGAGGAGGGCTGTTGTTGGCCCTGTAAGGATTGTTAGGGTGTTCGACATAAAGTTCCCAGCACTTAAAAATTGGCAAGTTAGGCGCCGAAAACAGACATATACCGCTTTTACGTTAGTGGTCCACGGTGATAGTACAAACGAAGCAGGAAACGCTTCTGGCCACATGACATTGCGAAAAGCTACTTTATTTTCAGCTGACTTCAGCAAAGACATGTCGTGAATTTACATTATAGGATGCTAGTTAAGCACGAGCTATTATGTTTGCAACAGGGGCTCCGAGATCGAACAACCAGTACGTGTAACCTGAAATCGACTGCAATGCGGTGTAGACAGATATCATGCTTACTGTAGGTTATGAGCATCGTCAACGTGAGGGCAAAAAGGTTTAGTGCAGAGCCGGCCCAAGCCTAAAGTATACAATGACTCCTTCGGAATTAGCCCTGCTGGCTTACCATGTCCCGAACTCGTAGGATCCGTGCACTGAACACGATCGCATTCGGCGGGGTTCCTGCAGGGAACATGAATGCGAACGAGCATGAAACAGTAACGGGCAACGTGTAAAGCAGCGGATTTACGCCGTGGCTCTTAGCCTAAAATGTCCGCTAAGTTATGAGTAATATTTCCAGCTAACCATGGATATCACTATCGGTAGGAAGATGGACGAGGTGGCAACGTTGCTCGAGAACTCCGTCAAGAACGTTGCTAGCACTGTAATTAATTATTATTTTTTTGTAAAAGAACTGAAAACCAAAAACCTGCAGCGAGCGATACAAAGAGCCACTGTGGCAACGTCTCTAGACTGGTCAACTGGCTACCGATGTAATCGGATAGCCCGCTGTCTTTGACGCCTGAAAAAGTCTCCAACTGTCAAATGTAAAATTTGATGTAGAGCTTTGCCTACCTTTTGCCATAGCGAACCCGCCACCCAACAAAAGTATTGTGCTCCAGGAAAACCGAGCATTCATGGAGGACCATGTTAGCAGGGTCTTGTATTCCCCCGACGTACGACGCTCTCGGAAAGGATTCTCTGCTGGAAGAACGAAAAGCAACAAAGACATGGCCATTGCGGCCGTTCCGTCGGTGACAAACCTGAAAAGCACGACATTATCATTCGTTGCCTAACTAAAGACTCACTGTTTTGGGTAGAGATCTCCCCATCCAGTCGTGAAACCGGGACTTCGCGTCAACCAAAGGACGATCAGGACTGCGAACGTGCTCAACACCATGACTTCATCGAATCTACAACCGCCATGAACACTGGGACGGTATGAAGGAAGCACCTGATCGGGCCCAGCGAGTCGTACTTCTTCCGAAGTACCTGCTCAACTGCCTTTTCCTGGACTCGATCACGCTTCTTGAAGCTAAACGTTACCCATTCTAGCATTCCATCGACTAAGGCTTACTTGAAGCCAATAAAGACGCTCTGCAGCCATATCCAACAGAAAGCGAGCAGGATCAGCATCGAAGGCACGGCGAAAAGCATCCACTTTGCGAAGCTAATCTTTGCCTTTGGGAACGACCTGAAAACTTGTGATCAGCGTGCTGACAGTGAGATGCGTCACGTACTTCCCCAGGTTTTCTACCAGAATTAGGTTTGGCCCGGTGCCGACCAACGTTCCGGTACCACCGATCGAGGCAGCGTAGCAGATGCTTAGAAGAAGACCCTTGTAGACGGAACGGTCCGCGGACTCCATAGCATCCAGGTCGAGCTCGTCCTGGACAAGTTCTGCCGACGAAGCCACAGCGATAATGCCGCTTCGACCGTCTTCAATGTCAGCCTCGTGGGCCCTAATAACGAGTTACCGGAACATAAACGGTGCAACCTCAATTACCTGCTTTTCTGCTTCCTGCACCGCTCCAGCTCGGATATCACCTTGAGGACAATGGGAAGCATCATGGCCGTCGTGGCTAAGAAGAGCGGCGTCTGGTCCTACTGTGTAATGGTAAGGGGCATACCAGTATTCGAAATCCACATTGAAAGAAGGCATGCAGCCAGCTGGAAGCCTAACATCAATCTAAATCACGTAGTGGCACTGCTCCGCGACGGTTATGTTACGTTCTGGGATTGGAGCCGGTAAAGAGCAGTATGCGAAGAGCGATTCTTTCGTGAAGGTTCGATGTCTCCACGGCGATTGCCATGATGAGGCTACCGATGAAGACACAGTTTGTGTCCGTAAAGTACTGCAGACTGATCCTACAAATGATGGATGTGAAACACGTGGTAAGATTATTCGAGTACTCTTTTGCGCTAACGATGCCAAGGACCGGAAATGCGACGATAGGCAGCAACGCCGTAATGGCAAGCGGAAGCAGCTCGGTTACCCAAAGGAAGGCCATCCATATTACTACGTAAGCACATGATGCCGTCTAAAATGACCCAAAAAACATAAAAAGCAGTTGAAACTGTTGTACCTTGGAGGCGCCAATTAGTGGTATGGGCAGCAGTAGCAGGGGAACTAGAAGGCAGATCAACTGCCGCTTTGCCGGTCTCAAGTACCGCCACCAGAGTGGCGCCATCTATGACCGTCGCTACGCAGGCCTGAAACGTGTTATGATAGTAGAGTGTCTATACGGCGAACGGTTCAGTCGCTCTTCCCGGCGGTGCTCGGATTATTTCACCTCCAACCGGTCCATGCAAACACGACTGACTACGGAAACCCCATGAGCTCTTATTGTCACTGGTACCGGGTACGATATGCCTACGGGCTCAGAAAGCAGTTGCGCAATGATTTTAGCATATGGGACCACATTGTGTTCGAGCCAAACTAAGAACAGCATTAGATCGTCCTTTGTAGCGAGCAACGCAAGGGCTTAGGGCTCGACTCGTGAGATTTAGAAACGTAAATAACACTGAAAATTGTCCCTTCTTTCACACAATTGTTCCGACGACGATACGAAAAGATAACAATAACGATGTTCAAACTGAATTACGCCACCCGCCGTGCATCAGAACTACGAATGACATTTGCAAGATCCGTAGAGGGCTCTAAGAGGGGTGGGGGCAAGACCCTTAAATAACCGTCGTCTAAGCGCGTATCGTAGCGAACCGCTCGTGTCGTCCGTAACGGATCAGACCGACTGACCAACACTTAGACTGGTGGTGCACGCAGAGGACGGGAAAGCCCCAAGGTAGTCGGGGATTATTTATCGTCCACGAGACGCCGAAACGCATCCAGTAGAGACTGTGGGAAGGCCGACGTCAAACGACCACATGAGTTCGCGTGCGCCGCCGCTTTCGGATGACCGCTGGTCACTTGGGCTCACCGGAGATCACTGGTTTCCCGACCTTTGCCAACAATCAGATATCTAATCACAGGATTAGAGAGCCCGTCTTAGATGTATCATGAGTGTAACCCTTGGCTTGTGAAACAACTTTCGCCGGCCGTGTGGCCGAGACGGCTTCTGAAGCAATACGGTGCACCATGTTACGGAATGGCTGTATTTTCATACGATTTTTCTGCTAGCCTTAGCGGTTCGCTACATTTCCTTTTCTTTCCTGTTAAAGTGAAATGATGAAGCCTTGTCAAATAATGAGATGACTAGCGTCCCATGGGCCGTCCGCTCCGCGGACGGCCTGCCTTTTTCTTAATTTGAATAAGCTTTAACTAAATTTTTACTGTTGCTTAAAAGCTTGATTTCTACGGCATCCAAACAACGAATTTTTACAAAAAATTTCAAAAATGCAACGGGTCAACCCTCGGCCTTCGAGATATTCGGATCGTTGCGTCCGCTATCATCGGCCACTGTATGGCTGGGGTTTCAAGTTGTGAAGGACCTATCCAGTAGTAGTTTGGAAACAGTTGTGAGGGTCCCGTTCCTGTCCATTCAGGCTTGCCCTGGTCCCTAGGCTCCTACTGCGCGAGCTTACCCTGGTTCCTCCTTTTCTTGCTTACTTCGCTAACCACCATCCCGCCGCACCTACTGTCATCGATTACCCTGGCCCATCCTGCCCTTGCTAAACTTAGCTGACCCTGGCCTTCGACTCGTGCTTAGTTACCCTGGCCCCTCCTGCCTTTGCTAAGCCTACCTTACTCTTGTCCATTCATCTTATGCTAAGTTTAGCTTGCCCTGGTCCATTCTGCAGCTGTTGAGTTGTTTTTAATTTACTCTGGCCCATCCAGCTATTGCAGAGTCTTAGCCTTCGCTTGTGCTCCCTGCTTCTCCTGAGGTTAGCTTATCCTGGGCCCTTCAGCTCTTGCTAAGTTAGCTTAACCTGGTCCCTTCAGACTATGCTAAGTTTAGCTTACCCTGGTCCCTCCTGCTATTTTGGTGTTTAGATGCCTTGGTTCCTTCAGTTCATGCTAATTTTAGCCTTCACTGGTGCCTTCATGCCAATTTTAGCCTTCACTGGTGCCTTTATGCTAATTTTAGCCTTCACTGGTGCCTTCATGCTAATTTTAGCCGTCACTTGTGCCTGTTGAGTTGCGCTTATCATGGTCCCTCCTGCTTCTGATGAATCTAGCCTACACTCGCCTCTTCGCTTCCTGCCACGTCTTGCTTACCCTGGACCCAACTACTCCTACCGAGTTTAGTTCACTCTGGTCGCACCCGCTCATGCTAAGTTAGCTTAAGCTGGTCTCTGGCCCCTCCAGCAACTGCCGGGTGTAGCTTACCCTAGTTGCCCGCTCCTACTGCGTTTAGCTTACCCTGGTCCTTCAGCTCATACTGAGTGTGGCGTACACGGGTCCCTCCTGCCCCTACTGACTTAATCTTAACGTACCCCTCCGCCCCTTGCAGAGCTTAGCTTACCCTCGTCCCCCCAGCACCGGTGAACTTGGCTTACCCTGGTCCCTCGCCGAGTTTAACTTACCAACCTTCTACTCTTGCCAAGTCTAGCTTTCCTTAATCCCTCCTGCTCCTGTGGAGTCTAGTTTACTGTGGTTACCCAAGATCCTTTTGAGTTAAAATTCTCCCGCCTCTCTCCTGCTCCTAGCGAGTTTTTCCCTCGGTGCCATAGATCTAGCAATTCATGCGCGACATGCTATGTCGGCTGAGGCCCTCCCCGACTAGTTTAGCTTGTACCCGGTCCAGGCACAGTCTCTATCGGGCGCGAAATTCCATGTCGACTGAGGCCTTGCCCCGCTAGTTTAGCTAGTACCTGGCTCTGGTAGGTCGGTTACTGTGTGCTGCGCCTACCCTGGTGCTTAGGCACCGTCCATGTCCCAGTGCCCATTTCTGAATCAATACCGCAAACAATACTTAACCATTAAAAACCTCTTGCTCCTGCTAAGTTTAGCTTACTCTGAATCCTCTTGCTCCTGCCAAGTTTAGCCTACCTTAGTACCACCAACTCGTGCCTAGTTTAGCTTGCCCTAGTCCCTCCTGCTCTTGACGCGTTTTGCTTACCTGGTCGGTCTCTTCCTGCCGGGTTTTGCTTACCTAGTCCCTCAAGCTACTGCTTAGTTAACCTGGGCCCTCTTGCGCTTGCGGAGTCTAGCCAACACTAACCTCTTAAGCGTCTGCCTAGTTTAGTGTAGCCTGGTCCGTCCTGCTCCTGCCGAGTCTAGCTGACCCTGGACACTCCTGCTCCTGCTAAGCTTGGCGTATCCTGGACCCTCCACGCTCCCTGGTCCCTTACGTTTAGTTTAGCATACCCTTGACATCCTTGCTCCTGCCGAGTTTAGCGTACCCTGGCCCCTCCTGTTCCTGCTATGTTTGGCTGACCCTGGACCATGGTCGCTCCTGCTCCTGCTAAGGTTAACACACCCTTGACGCTCCTTGCTCCTGACGACTTTATCTGACCCTGGTCCCTCCTGCTCCTGCTAAGTTTAGCTTAATGTCCTAATTCTGAACCAATACCTCAAACAATACTAACGTTAACATGAATGAAGCGCCGCGCCGCGCTGCAGACGTAGAGCAAATCTGGCATCGGATTCGGACTCAGCACAGCGGAAAACCCCCTGGTACCAAATTTCAGCGCATTGGACCTGTTCCGGAATGCGCAGCCGCCACCCGCCATGGATGCGCAATCACACTGCGCAAGCGCACGCATTGGCGCAAGTCGGCGCACAATTACTGTACTTCTCCTTCCACCGACGCCACCCAGTTACTGTACCAATGTACAGTAATAGCGTGCGATGGAAGCGCTCCGTGGAAGTACTGTAATAAGCACAGTAATTGCGTCGAGCGGGCGGCCGCCCCTTGCGCGCGCATTACTGTAACGACTTCGGGGCGGCGTAGCGAGGCGGCCGCTCGTCGGAGCTGAAAACCGAGACCGGATTCGGAATCAGCGCCCCGCACTTGCTACCAGTCACTTTCCAGCCCGATTGGAGCACTTTTAAGCCCTTCCGCCCCACTTGGCGGGGCGGGGCGGACGGGCGGGGCGGCCACCCCAAACTTGACCTATATTTCTGAGATGGGACGGACCTGGACTACACTCGAGGAAAATTTCACGCCTCTACCTCAACTTTGAAGCGAGTTAGCATGGGGGGATCAACGGGTACGCCAATTTGACCTCTTACTCATTTAAGGGTTTTTAATGTTTACTTGAGCCACTTGAGCACAACGGCGCAAGCAATATCGCACAACCTACGAATAGGGCTTGGCAAATGCGGTAAGCAAGTCACAAAGTGGTTAACACAGGCGGAAGAATACAGACAAAAGGAAAAAGAGTCGCAACAGCGAAGACATGTAGAAGAACGCAGTGACGGTGGATGAGCACATCTGTGTGACACGTGGAATAAGTCAAGGCTACATAGCTTAAGAATAAAAGCACCCGAGATGACCTCCCTATGACAAGTGTCGGCAAACATATCTTGAAGGCTCGACGTTGGGAGCCTCATTTCCAGGACACTTGCCCGAGTGAGGGAAAACAGACAAATCGTGAAGTCTCACTGGTGGTTCTTGTTGAGATCTTTAACGGCCTTAATGTAAGGAATCAGCGCGCTCAGAGGCTTCGCGCGGGCAATGAACGGATGCGACAGCAGCTCCGCAGTGTCCGCACGCTCCTCGGCACTGACGCAGAGGCAACGGTCGATGAGGTCCACAAAGTCCGGCGACAGCTCGTTCCGCCTTCGTATTTCAGGCTTTCCATTCTGCGCTATTAGGTAAATTGCCTAAACCGTGCCTTTAGAAGTGGTGGTAGACAAGCTGCGAACCTTCAGTGGGGTTTCGTGTAAGTACGGAGGCTCGCCATCGATCATCTCGAGCGCCATGATACCTATATTCAGATTATATTATCAGACGGAGAATATACAGGATACCAAGGCTCCAGATGTCCACCTTGTAAGTGTACTTTGTCTTGTTGACAATCTCTGGGGCCATCCAGTACGGGGTGCCGATAATCGTTTGCCTAAGTATGACGCTATGAGCATGTAGAGGAGCTGGTTCGAACCTCTTAGAGCCTGGCTGAATCTGCGCGCAGAAACCGAAATCAGTGAGCTTGACGGATCCGTCGAGTCCGAGGAGGATGTTGTCCGACTTGATGTCTCGGTGAATAATGGAATGGCTGAAACACCGTTATGTTAGCTAAGTGCCGACCTACGCGCACAACTACCTGTGAAGAAAGTTCAGTGCTAGAAGGCACTCGCGAAGGACGGCTGCGATTTGACCTTCATCCAGTTCCTGAAACGAATTTAGGTATAGATCGGACTAGCGGGTAAGACGTATGACGTCAGATCTAGACTACCTACAGTTTTCACGACAACTTCCGTTAGATTGCCTCCTTCTAAGTAGTCCATTACAACCCAAAGGTCGTCCTCCTCGACAAGGTAGCTGTCGATGTAATTCACGAGATTCTAAAGGCATGATGATTATACCAGCCAGCGTTTGCCCGGAGCATGCAAAGACCGCCATTCTCACCTTGTGCTTGTATTGTTGCATGACTTTGATCTCAGTCAGAAGCATCTCCTTCTTCGGTTGACTTTTAAACGCCATGCGCTTGACAGCGACAATCTGCGACGTAGCATTGCTACGAGCTGTCCAAACCGTCCCGGTGGCTCTACAACGAAAGATAATTCAAGGACGAGAGGAAAGACGTACCCAACTCCAATCTTCTCCAGCAACGTATAGTTGTCATACGGATTGGTGACGTTTACGATCTGCTTGAGCTCCGCCAGAACCTAAAATCCCATCTGATTTGTGTCGGAATGACTCTTGATCAACTTTGGAGGCGTCTCCAGGGAAGGTCCAACAAATTTTGCCTCTTAATTCCTGGTCCTACTATTGCCGGAGGCAAATTGTTGGAATGCCTTTGTATACTGATCGAACGGTAGTCGTTGTTTCCCACGAATAACCGGGGAGCAGTGTCTCGTAAAATTGCGCGGCGTCAGCGCGATCGGCCTGCCTGCCCTATGTGTGCACTTCAGGGTACATGATCATGTGGTTGTAACTTAGTTGTTAACTTTAGTCACTAGCGTAATCGAAGGAAGCTTATGTTCACTTAAGTGGACTTAAAGGAGGTTAAACGGAACCGATGCGACCATGAAAGTGAAAACCAAACCTGCTGGTCCGTGAGCTTAATTCGCGGTTGAGGTCTCGTCCGAACGTCGTCTTCTTTCTCTGTCGGTGTTCGCTGTCGAACGGAGACTTTCTCATATCCGCCGTTCGGCTCCTCAGGGTATTTCTGAAATCAACGCACTGCAGATTCGGTCAAGCGTTAGGTTTGAATGTTAGGCTGGAATCGGATGGCTAAGTCGCAAAAAATAATAAGGAAGCCGGTCAACTGTTAGACAGTAACGTTTGTATGTTTCATTTCGGTATTAGTAGTACAAAGGCAATATGGATCACTTACATGGCCGCCATCGTTAGCATTCTTGTTGTTCAAGGCCTCGTCATCAACCGACGCCTTCGAGGAAGTGTTTGAACCGACGCTGCCGTCACGCCGCAAGGCGTTCTTGCCGTTCTGGCCAACATGATTGCCATTCGTTTTCAGGTGCTAAATGCATACTTGTACGCGTTACGTAGGAAATTAGCAGTATACCGATAGAGCACAAGTGATGTGTTCGATATAGGCAGAAAAGGGTGAGTGCACGCTGAGGTGCAGCGGGTGCCAAGTTTGGTCGAAAATTTTGACGGATTACGCGGTAGCCCGCAGAAGAAAGGACAGTATGCTCTAAGTCGTGCGAAGATGCAAATAGTAGTGGTGGCTGAGGCGGAGTAAAGACATTCGAAGATGTTCCTCGAGTAAATTCCGAGGAATTCCCAGCTATAGCACTATGCTTCAGCGGTATTTCAGTGAAGCGGCCAGACAAGTGATGCGCAACAGGTTTCGCGTTCAACTGTACGTCACGACAACCACCGCTATACAAGGAGGAACAAGGGCAGCTCGCAGCAGTGGGCGTCGCGGCAGATAGCCGCGGCGAAAAAGGTGCGCTAAGAAGGCGGAGTGTGAAAAAGTCACTGAGACGATGCGCGACGTCGGATCGGCGCGCAGCTAAAAGAAGGATCAAGGAAGGGGAACGATCGAGCGTCTGCAGGAAAACTCTCATCCGCGTGTGGAGAGTTTAAACGTGCGATTAAGGGCGATCGTAAGGGTGCGCAAAGAGGATGCTTCAATCAGGCGTATTTGACGCAACCGACGAGACACTCGTTAACGAGTCATGTTCACCTCGTATGGCAGCATTCTGTGGGGGGTAATTGGGTGATGGTTTCAATTACGTTGTCCAGACAGCATTAGAAGGCAGAGTACAGTTTTCACCAGATCAAAAGACGACGGTTTAAGCAACGTATAGGGTCCGAAGACGATATTTTTCCAAGAGGCCCACTTATGCCCACTTTCACATCACGTACCTGTGGCTTCGGAGGAAGTGGCGGCGGAACTGCCTTCTGACTGCTTGGCGCCTTTTGCGCATCACAAAGAGGCGTTGCGTTCTTGACCACCGAACGTCTTGCCGGAGGCACAGGAGGCGTAGCTGCGGTTGTCGTCACTCCCGTGCTTCTTGGCGGAACCGCGGGTGGGACCACATGTAGGTTGTTCAGCTGGTCGGTAAGCTCGCTTTGGTTGTGCGTGCCGTTTCCACTTTGAGTGGTGTCGGTGTTGTTCTCAGCAACCGAGGCGTCTTCGGATGTTCGGACTGAAGGACGACTCTTTCGTTACAGCGTTGTGACGTCGCTTACGATTTCCGAGATCGTCCACGGGCCGGCCGTTCCTGCTGATCACCAAGTCGACATCGATGTCGTCATCTGACGGGTAAACGGACTTTGTGATCATGAACTTCTCGTCTTCCTTCTGCTTCAAGGCCGAAGCGTAGAACTTCAGTGCTAAATCCGGCATTTGGGTGGCGTTCATAAACATATGACGGGGGCTAGCACAGTGGCCCTGTACTAAGAATATCCTTTACACACAGACGGTACAATGAGAGTACAAAGCATATTAATTACCCGTGACAACTGCCGTCGGATTTTTCTTTTGATCGGCCTCACTAAATCCGCAGGTTATGCCAAGAGCTCTTTACCCTCGCGAAGAGTACCTGATATCCCGGTGTAGAACTTCCAGCCAGGACTGCGGAAGACCTGAGAATTTTTGCCCGTCAAAGCCCACATGGAAGCGATGAACTGTGTTGTACGGCACGCCGATTTCGCCGATGGAAGCAGTGGACTCGGAGGGCTGATTGGGGCTCGCACTAAAGAACCTTCCCAGTAAGTTGCGCAGACGGACCTTCGAACGGTCCTTTGTCGACGACATTGATCTAAACCCATGACGCTGAGTTGTGCAGCATAAAACGGAAAGCTCTTAGTCGCGCTGCTCTAAACGTTCCATTATTCTGAATTGAAAGATGTCAAACAAACGGTTCCGGCACGAGTTATTTAGTTTTCCGCTTTGTTACACTCAGTCGCGATGATTCACAGCCGAGAAAGGATATCACTCGGGAGAAGAATTGGTCAGCAAGTGCGTTTCGGCCATTCACCATCTGCTTTGTTTTGGCATTGTGCCCGCCGATCCATTACGGATTAGCACCCACCGATGCAGAGAAAAAATGAGGATCTTGACAGAACGCATAGCAAGGATTGGAAACTGCGAGCAATTTGCGGAAGATCAAGGTGCCCAGTTCATAAGGTTACGTACCGGCGTGGCGCGACACAAAGAAAGGAAAACAAATGTAAACCACCACAAAATTGGGTTATGGTGGCGGTAGCTGCAATGCGGGAACCAAACCAGTTAAGAAACTCTTTTGACGCTGAGACGCGTTCAGGATTGTTTTCAACGAGTGGTCTGTAGCGAGAAACGGAACTAGGCAACGATGAGTCATCGAGACAAGGAGGTGTGTCAATTGATCCATATTGATGCCATTGATGACGCCATGCTGTTGGCTCTGTGCGAACTAGTCGTCCAGTGTTTGTCCAAAGTTTGATTAAATCAGGTTGGTGCAATTTTGCACCATCTGCTTTTACTGGACACGTCGTGGCTTGCAGTTTCGTATGCCTGCCCCGTTTAAGTGTTCAGTTTATTTATTCTTAGCCATACGTGCACGAAGCTAACAAGGCAAAACAGCTGAAAATTTAATTGACTATAAGGGACCTTCCTTGAGGCACGAGCGAGTAGATACCGTCGACGTTCTACACGCCGGGTTATTTGCAAACGGACGTCGCATTTTCCATTCCATTCATCTTACGGCACAATATTCTGTCCCAGCAGTGTTTTCTGCGCATGCTAGGGGTTCTCATGTTTCCATCCACCGCTTCTTGGGTGTAATTGAGAAGCGGACTGGGTTCCGCCGCCGATACGTCGCGGAAGCGCGGCCAACTCGAAAGCCAACTTACCATGTTCCGATGTCGCGCCATGCGTAACGATTCGCGTAACGGTTCTTTGTGCCCTATCGCATGCTGGGCAGACAAAGTGGCAATAACTGCCTTCGCAAGAGGTCAGCCGCTTAACCTTTATGCCGTCTTGCATGATTGCAAGAAAATCTCCCCCTGTACATACGCGTGGAATGGTCTGCCGTGAATGCCTTCAGTTTGAGTACGGACAACGACGCGGGTTACCCTGCGTGACTAGCGGTCGTTGCGTAACTGCCAACAATACATTATGCCCACGATGAGCGCCGCGATGCATTTATGAAAATTGAATTCCCCCATATCCGCCGCCGAACGTCACTTTACCTTTGCGCCGTCACGAGAAGCCATCAGCCGGCGGACGTCTCCGGCGCGCTTAAACATCCTTGGCGAGTGGGAGTAATCCATGCTAGGAAGGCCGCCAAATCTCCCCATGGAATCCCGACCGACACCTCGCTGCAGTGAGAAAGAAGCTTCATCGTAAATCTTGCGTCTGACAATAATGCTTGCGGGCGACCCTGACTAAGTCCGTTACTTACGGCTTACTCTTGCTTAAAAACTTCGTTCGCTCCGCGATGGTAGTGTTAGCTCGTTTCTTATCGTCCGTCTTCTGTCCGCTATTAAAAGGGTTAGTTTTAGTTCGATTCAGCCACCTGAGCACGTCATACGTGTGGCCAATCAGTTCGCTTATCATGAGTTCCAAAACAACCGCTGCTTTCTTGTCCTCCGCATAGTAGTACGCCCAATATCCCTTAATGTGAATCTTAAACACGTTCGCTACAGCAGATACTACAGCAAAGTTAGGGAAGGAAAAGCCTTAGACGTTTATCAATCCCGGGACATCTGTATTGATAGGAAGTCATAAAAAGCTTGGATGCTCGTTAGATGCACTTTTGCTAAGTCGTCTAAAGTACGTGCGCCTACTAGTAATACTAGATACTAGTTACGTATCCGCACCCCATTGCAGGCTCTATATGTGCATTTGAGAGCAGCAAAATCAATGACGACAAAGTCAGGCTAAGAGATTTCACAGCGAGGATCGGTCCTGAGGGTCGACGGAGCGCTGCCTTTGTTAATGGCTCATTTGTCAGCGGCGATCTTTCTCCGCCTACGTTCCGCTTTTCATCAGGGAACACGTACAGGATGTGTCCGATCAGTCGCTTAAGTGCGAGAGGCAGCAGCGGAGTCCATCTTTACAGGGTGTTGACATTTGTGATTTCAGTTAGATGTACCAGTGCAATGAAAAGTGAGTTTATGACGTCACTTGTATCCAAATTAGCTACTTTGCTGGCTGTTTTGTCGGTCAATGTCACTCATTTGGTTCATAAGCACGTGGCTTGCTTTAAAACCCGCGTGATTTCTAAACTCGTCCACAATCCAACATATTTCCGCAAACACATGTGCTTTTATGCGTCACAGTTTTACGGATGCCTTTCTTGCTCGGCTTAATTACTTATGTGGGTAGCTTTATGCATGTTTCTTCGAGTGTATAGTACCCGTGTAATCGCAACGTCAGGAAGGTCTTTTCTGGTTAATTTGAGACAGGTTGTCTTTGCTGGGTGTGACTTGCAACCGCGTGCTGGAAGATGTTTTCTCGGTTCATTTCCGTGGATTTTTGCTTTCCGTCCACCGGGAGGGAGGCTTCTTGGACTGTGAATTGCGGAATCGATTCCGCTGCACGCGGCGGTCCCCCGTTGCCGACGGTCTCACGCTCTCGACGCGTGGCCAGCGGGCCGCGCCCTCGCTGGGAGCATGAGCATCCCCGGGAACAGCGCTCTCGTTCGGCGCTCGCAAGTCAGACGTCCCCACCTCGCTGTTGTCAGCATCCGCCGCAATGACCGCAATTGCTGCCGCCACCCGCACCTTGTCGTCGGTACTCCTGATATCGGTTTGTGTCGTTGTTGACTCGTTGCGCAACGGTCGCTTCCACTAGTCACATGACGCCGACTCTTGTTTCGGTTTGCTCCCACTTATCGACGTCCTCACGTCGCAGATGCTTCGCATGTTGGCACCACACCTTCAAAAACATGGCGCCAGCAGATACCTATTACATTACTTACGTGCTCTGTTCTGTTCTTTGTCTGAGATAGTACGATCCGTTCTGAAGTGTGCTGTACTTAAAATCGCTGCATGATCTTTACTTGCTTTAGTTTTTAAGAGCATTGCGCGGAAATATCATGTAATTAACCGAGTTCGTCAATGCCTCGAGTTGTGCATTGTTGAAGGCTGTTCCCTGAAGTTCTGCTTCGAAACCCATCCATGCGTGCTCGACGAGAAGACCTGTTTCGGTTGTGCCGGCAAATTCCGCTCTTCCTGGCTTCTCCGGCAAATTAGCCGCGGCAAGAGCGTGCTCGGTTGAGCGTACGTCTGTCTGTTCGCCGTTTTTTATTCTAAGTGACGTTGCCGTTAATAGAATCTCACCGAAAGGCGCTATGTGGCGAATGCATTTTTGTCTGCTTATGAACAAAGTTAAGTCGAAAAGACATCAAGCGCGTCTTATGCGAGGAATCATGTGCGGACCTCCTGAGCCGCTTCTTTGTCACGCTACGTAACGGTATCACGGGAAGAGCTAATCTCCTTAATTACTTATCCGGCTACACTGCAGGCAACGAGGAACTAGGCATGTCTCACTCACACTTGTTTGGCGCGTAGTGGCCTTGTCTTCCAAATGGCATATCTGCATTAATATTTACGATAGTACAACTTGATGACCTTGAGCGGTGCGCTGTAATTATTTCTTGCTATTGACACGCGAGGGTGTTCCCAGTGACCGCTAGACGGCCCAAGGATCCAGTGAGGTTTGATATCCGACGAGGCGGCAAAAATAGCGATAGCCAGCACCGCAGCAAGGTAAAGATACGGGGCCGGGCGCAGCGCGTCGGACGCTATGAGAGAGCGCGGACGCGTACGAGGCGCCATATGGCGTCAGACACGCAGATGTGGCGGGTGTGGAAGTCTAAGCTGGGATAAGCTCGGAAGCCGGGCTCGGCTACCGCTTGCTTGCCCTCGGGGAGTGAGTGAGCGAGTTCGCCGCTGCCGTCGCTACTGCTGCGACGGCTGGCATCGGCCACCGCCGCACAGACCCGCGGCACGGACAGGCCCCGTGGCAGCGGCGGCGGCGGGTGGCTGACGAACTCTGGACAGCCAACTACTCGAGAGTGCTGCTCTTCCACGGTCTTTTATATGAAATTAATACTTTCTTTTCAAGTCTACTCTTTCTCCCCGCGGGCCGATTTCCGTCCCCGGGTGCTGCTACGCCGCTTGCGGCGGCCTGCGTTCGGTCGGTCTCTGCTCCGTCGCGGACCGTGTTGCATTCGCGGCGGCGCGCCGTGGTCGCAGTCGTTTCTTGGCTTCCGCATCCGGAAGACGTGCAGTGCCAGGCTTCCCATCTCCGCCGACACAGCATTGGCTCCGGCCGCTGCGAAGTCGAGAGGACACGTCGTACGAATCGAAGACGAAGGATCTTTTGCCGACGCCGCATCCACAATAGGCTCATTTTCGCGTTAGTATGGATTTGCACTCTGCGGCGCTGCGCGTTATCCCTGCGGCGATGTTGGCCGCCTTTGGCGCCGCCTAACGGCTTCGCTAGCGTGCCGTTGGAAAGCCCTGCGGGAGGAGGCATCAACATTCATCTTTTCTGTTCGTGAAGAGCCGCGTTCCGCGTTCATTGACTTGCTCCCACTAAGTGGAGCCCCTCCATCCACATGACGTTTGCATAATTGGAATCCTAATGCGACGGAGTTGTCCACTTCCTTCATTTCTTACCAAACGCTTTTTCACTACGCGATCACGAGGCTATAGATGTTAAGCATTCCGTTTTCTCATTCTAACTCACCGCCCGCCGGCGGCCACCTTATTATGATTCACTCGCTATTTAGGCGTCGAAACTTTGAAAAAGCAAAACTTTTCCTTTTTACCAAGTGCGGTTTCGGTCCATTATCTTACCAAATAATTGTTTAATCACCCTCCTGCACAAGGAGTAGGGCTGTAGACATCTGGAGCGTGTTAAGTTAGTTCGTGGCCGCTTTGATTAGCCACAATGACGGCCGTTGAAAACATCTGGCGTCGTTAAAGCATCTGCTTCCGCGTAACGTTCATGACAGACTGTTCGTGGCACATTCCCCGCACCGCCGCTGCCGCCATCGTTGGCGGCGGTCGGTTGTGCGGGAAAGGTTTCTTTCGCTAGCTCTAGCTGTGCTCGGGCAGCACCTTGCCTCATTTCGGTTGCATGCCGGGCAACGGGCTTCGATGTCGTGCCATGTGCATGTGAAAGCGTCTCACGCAACGTTTATATCGCTCCGTGATACTCGGTCTTACCTTGCTTGTCAATTACCCGCTTGTTAGGTAACGGATATGTGTAGGCTTCTCATCATGCTGAGAAAGTATGTTCCCACAGCACATAAATCCGAGAAGCATGGTTCACGAAAAACCTTGAACTGCATGCACACTGCACTTTATTGCCGAATGACGCATTTATTCTTATGCAGACGCACGGAAGAGTTCCATGTTGGAGGTTAATAGTTGGTAACCTTACCATCCATCCACCCACCCATCCCAACCGCAGTTCGCTACCGGGCGAAAGACGGAAGGTCAGAACAGGTTTACGTCTGCGGTTGGAGCGTTCAGCCGGGACAACTTCGTGATTTCATTTCGCTTCGGCTAGTCCGATTTCTCTATGCAGAGCACTCGCTACATGCGTGCATCGCGCGTTAATTGTTTGCCGTGTCTAATGTTGTCAGAACATGCTGATAAGTGTTTTTCAGGCAGCACCGCGTGAGGCAGCTTAGCGCAAGCTCCAACTCGCGACCTCCGCCAGCGAGTACAGCGCCGTTGTTGATTTGTTTGCGATCGTCGGGAACGGAAGCCTCGGAGTGTGGGAACAAGATGGCGCAAGTTAGCTGAGCTTTGAGACGAACCAAGTGAGCCGCCAGTGTTCTCGAACGCAGGTCGCCCTCCTCATACCCCACTCCTCACGGTCCAGCCTACCGGTTTCGCCGCCACCGCGTGAGCACGCGCCCTCGACTGTCACCATTTTAAGCAAGTGCTAATGGCGTCTTCTTCGAATGGGTCCACGGACGGACCCACTAGTATCACTACCTCAGGGTCCAGCTCCTCCGCGTCTAGGTCTACGACCGAGCGCGTCATTAAAAGTAGGTGACAAGAGGCCTAAAGCATGGTATTTATCGCGAAAATACAGGTGTACAATTCCCTATCAGTGAGCGTCTCGGCGTGGAAGAGGTCTATGACCGACGCACGGGTAAGCCACGATCCGACGTTCTCAAGGAGCACTTCATCAAGGAGGGACGGATAGAGGAAGAAGCAGCGCTTCGGATCATCAATGGTAACCCATATCCAGCCCATTAAATGTGCTTACTTGAGCCATTTAGAATGCTCAGCGCTCTTTCGCCTCGAAAAGACGATGCTCGATATTGAAGCACCAGTAACCGTGTGCGGTGACATCCATGGGTACAGCATGCGCTTGAAGCTTGGAGACGAGGTCAATGTTTAGCCAATTTTACGACTTGATGAAGCTGTTCGAAGTGGGTGGGTCACCGGCTAACACGAAATACCTGTTCCTGGGCGACTACGTGGATCGCGGCTACTTCAGCATCGAATGTGTGCTTTACCTTTGGGCGCTGAAGATCTGCTATCCGAACACACTCTTCTTGCTGCGAGGCAACCACGAGTGCCGGCATCTCACAGAATACTTCACCTTCAAACAGGAATGTAAGAAGCGTACACGTCGGAAGTAGAACTATCGATTCGGGCAATTTAGGTAAAATCAAGTACTCGGAACGGGTGTACGATGCGTGCATGGAGTCGTTCGACGCACTTCCACTAGCTGCACTTATGAACCAGCAATTCCTCTGCGTCCATGGTGGCCTTTCGCCAGAAATTCATACTCTGGACGATATCAAGAAGGTTTGCTCGGCTTACTGATGGGCCCTCTACGAGGATGAACTTTAGCTGGATAGGTTCAAGGAGCCGCCTGCGTTCGGCCCCATGTGCGACCTCCTGTGGTCCGATCCTCTGGAAGACTTCGGTAACGAACGCAACTCAGAACAATTCTCCCACAACTCAGTGCGCGGATGCTCCTACTTCTACAGGTACGCGACGGAACTTTGTTCGTCCATTACAGGTACTTTTAGCTACGCAGCATGCTGCGACTTCTTGCAACACAACAACCTCCTTTCTATCATCCGAGCGCACGAAGCGCAAGACGCGGGTTATCGAATGTACCGCAAGTCGCAGGCGACCGGCTTCCCGTCGCTCATCACCATATTCAGTGCGCCAAACTATCTCGACGTGTACAATAACAAAGGTACGCTTAGCCACACACAATAATGTGATACGACAGTAAGCCTTAGCCGCGATCCTCAAGTACGAGAATAACGTGATGAACATTCGACAGTTCAACTGCTCGCCGCACCCCTACTGGTTGCCTAACTTCATGGACGTCTTCACTTGGTCGTTGCCTTTTGTTGGTGAAAAAGGTGATGCTGAGGCGTTTGCTTCACATTTGTTAACTATCTGCTTTTAGTTACGGAAATGCTGGTGCACATTCTCAACATTTGCTCCGATGACGAGCTGATGGCCGAAGGAGACGACACGTTCGAAGGTACGTCTCTGAGAACATTGCCCACTGAGGTAACCGTGCTGTCGGAGTGAGGCTGCTGAACGTAACGTATGCGAGTTTCGTTCAGTGTGCGTTTCGTTAAGCCGAAATGGAATGTTCTTCCCCGTCTTTGATGCGTCTGGACCGATGTTCAATTTTTTTGCTGCAGAACCTCTCGAAAGCACGTGGTAGTCTTGGCTAGTTAACCATGCGTTCACCTACCACAATGGTACAAATTGTTGGAAACAGGAGCAGAGCAAATTCCAAACCTGCAGCTTTGGAATTTCGTTTTAGGCTGTGTCGTTTTCCGAGCAACATCGGTCTACCCGTGGATGTTATGACGCTTAGACCCTATCGTTATTAACTCTAATCGCGTTGTGGTAATGATCCAGCTTTTTTCGGTTGCACTGCGGGCTGCGCAACAAAATTTGCGGCGAAGAGGGGGCTCCACGTGGTCTCTCCCGTTCCCACTTTTAACATTCCGTTTCGGCTTTTAACGTCACGGTTGGTGGTAGAGAGGTGGTTTTGACGCTAGGGTAAGCTAAGGTGTGGAAGTACAAAACTCTTCTGCCTTCCTAACACGATACTTTTCGGTGATTCTGTCTCAGGATCCGAAGGTAAGTAGTTTGAAGAACTCTTCAAATCATCGTGCCGTTGCTACTTTTTGCTGATACTCTCCACGATTTTGAGAAGCGCAGCCCGTTTCGAGCTTTTGTCGTGCTTTCCAAACCGTTTTAAGCCGCGTGGTTCCCGCTAACCTGTGGGCCATTTGTAAAGTGCCCCGCTTTTGGTTCTCTTAGATTAGGTTATGCTGTGAGCTTGCATCGTTTGCTTGTGTGTTTTAACTTTCCGCTTTAACCTCTCCATTGTGGGATTTCGTTCGCAAGCGGTTTGACGCTATAGCAGCCATACTTTTCGTTTCCTAACGGTGTGCTGACTCGGAAGGCGCCTTTGAGGCTTGTTCGAGCAAAGGCTGGTCCTCTGATTGCTGTTTCATTTGCCTCTCTTTGTTCTGTCAGCTTGTCCCGGCTCTTACGCAATACTTGTTTAGGTGGAATTCCGTCGGCGCGTAAAGAGGTGATTCGTCACAAGATCCGCGCGATCGGCAAGATGGCCAGGACATTCTCGGTGCTCAGGTAAGCTCGGCGTTTTGCCCTATTTGTGGAAACGTATAACTGGTTGCGTGTGTGGCTAACACATTTGTGTGTTTCCGCAGCCTCGAGCCACGGGCGAGCCCCTAAAATGATCGCCTGTGACATTATCGCGTCGGAATCGGTTGTTTTAGGGAGGAGAGCGAGTCCGTACTCCAACTTAAGGGTCTCACACCCACCGGAACGCTGCCGATTGGAACGCTTGCGGAAGGACGGAAAGGCCTTCAAGATGGTAATATGCTCTGCACGAATTCTAGCTAGTAGGGAAACCCGTATGCTCCTGGCTGCGCAGGTCCGTCGCGTTCATTGTCCGTCGGTTGGAGTGCCGAACCGTGTAACATGCCTGCCGAATTGGCGTAACACCGTTTTCGTCCACGTATTTGGGCATAAAAAGCATCCCAGCCCTTCTTAGGCATGAAAGCGAAACGGTGCTCCAACTGAAAGGACTGAACCCCGCGGGAAAATTGCCAAAAGGCGTACTTGCCGGCGGAAGGCCTGCCCTCGAGGAGAGTAAGTGTCGACCGACAGTTTGACCAACAGCACATGCAGCATGCGACTAACCGCGTGTTTACAGCTCTACAAGGCTTCGAGCCCGGACATAAGATCCAGTCCTTCGAGGAGGCGAAGAAGCTGGACAAGATCAACGAGCGGATGCCGCCGTCGATGGGCACCTCCCACAACTCGCCTTCGACGTCGCCGCATCCGAGCCCTGCGGTGTCACCTACGCCACGCGGACAAGCGAGCTCGCGAAATTCCACGACGAACAGCACCGCCAGAAGCTGATGCCCTTCACGTTGCTTCGCTTCCCATCTCTCTCCTTCTGTCTCCATTCCATCGTTGTGTTTGGTCATTAGCCCTTTCCTTCCGCGACTCTCTGTTTCCACGGCATAGGGCGTACGAGGACTTGACTCGCTTGGCCATACGTGTTGTTGTACTCGTCGACCCTTAGATTCTTCTTTTCGACCGCCGATTCTTGTTCGAGATTAGCCACTGCATTACGTTTCTTCCTCTAGGACACCATTACACTCTTTTGTGATCTGCGATGGCGTACCACTACACTCTCAAATGTCTGTATCTCCGGTGGTGTTCCCCCAAAAAGTTCAGCGTCTTCTCTGCGGAAGAGCAAGTCCCGAAACTCCTGTGCGCCATGGAAAACCGTCTTCCTCTTTGTAATCCGAACTAAATCCCTTTTCACTAGAAAGAATTCGTCTAAAGTTTATTGCGGCAAAGAATAAATTAACAATCATTATAACCCAAAGCGCTGTCGTCGTCGATCAAAAGTTTCGAATTTGCGTCGAGTCGTAGCGTGGTGATGCATCATTTCTTGCAACAATAACCGCACTAGTCAGATAGTAACAATGTCTGACTATCATACGGATAATCAGTCATGCATGCTAAGCGGCACCGCATTCGAAAGCACAATGACATAAGCACACGAGAAGCACGGACGTAATTAAAAACGGTCACTTATGAGTGCATCTTGAGATGAGAATACGAATATACTTAGAAAACATGGTAGCGACGCTGCCTGCGTGAGGCGCAGATGATACGCTAGTAGGATCGGACATGTTCACATACCGTAAAGCCAGTCACCGGTCCCTCCCCCTGATCATCAGTCGTACCCTCCCCCCAGTCGAGCCCCCTTCACTCCAAGAATGAGAATAAAACTATCAAAGCCTCAACGAGTAGAGGCAGGTCTCTCGCCGTAGACCAAGGTCTATATGGGTTCTACTCGTCGACAAGTATCATTTCTATAGATTGGTAAATCACATGTCAGGCTATGCATGTGAATCAGATGCACGATCGCAGAACCTTCGTCCTGATGATCTAGTGGTACAAACTGGAACATCATGCAGCATCGTTTCGTCTCTGCAAGCACTTTCGTGCGGCATGCACAGACGCATGTCGTTTGACATGTAGCGGAAGTGTCTAGGGGTGCGCTAAACACGTCGCAAGCTCGTAAGCAAGCCACGTACGAAAACCCCTAATATCTCCTTCTTGCACGCTACAGGGCGCATGCGATAGCGAGCTCGCTATAGCATGCAAGCAGGAGACCCCCCTGACCTCCCTCTAAATGCGCCACAACGGAAAAATGGACGTTATTTTCGAGTTATCCACGTATGAAAACCCCCTAGGACCCACTCTGATACAAATTCTGCTTCTTGCCCGCTATGGGATGCATGCGATAGCGGTCTCTATATAGTATGTACGCATAAACCTGGACGGGCCATAAATTTTTTCAGGCATGGCCGATCGGCGTTTACCATGGGCTATCGAACGGTACCAAACTCGAGGGGTTTGCGTTGTCAAACCGGTATAACATTCTCATTGCGTACCGCTCACTATCTCACGGAAGCAAGACNTGTGTGTTGTCCGCTGGAAGCACTGGACTGCACTACACTGAACAGTCTAGATGAAAGCGCAGAATATTCTGCTGGAGGCACTGAACAGTCCAGCTGGAAGTACAGAATAGTCTGCTGGAGGCACTAAACATACCTGCCAAAGGATGAGCACAGGGTGGAGGCATCGAGCAGGGAGCGTAGCACCTGGCTGTGGCAGAAGAGCACTGTAGAGCGTCGAGAGAGATTAGCATAGAACACAGAATGACCTGTCTCACTGATTTCAGCCCTTTTATAGGTGCAGTCTCGCTTATGCAAATCTGACATTTTGACCGGACATACGCGTATGTCCTGTCCGGGCAGACAGACGGACAACTCAGGTTTAAAAGGGAGGATTATAACCCAAAGCGCTGTCGTCGTCGATCAAAAGTTTCGAATTTGCGTGGAGTCTTAGCATGGGGAAGCACTGTTCTTACAACGATAACCGAAATAGTCAGATAGTGACAATGTCTGACTATCAGACAGATAATCAGTCATGCATGCTAAGCGGCACCGCATTAGAAAGCACAATGACATAAGCACACGAGAAGCACGGACGTAATTAAAAGCGGTCACTTATGAGTGCATCTTGAGATGAGAAGACGAATATACTTGGAAAACCTGGTAGCGACGCTGCCTGCGTGAGGCGCAGATGATACGCTAGTAGGATCGGACATGTTCACATACCGTAAACCCAGTCACCGGTCCCCCTGATCATCAATCGTACCTCCCCCCCCCCAGTCGAGCTCCCTTCACCCCAAGAATGAGAATAAAACTATCAAAGCCTCTACGAGTAGAGGCAGGTCTCTGGCCGTAGACCAGGGTCTATATGGGTTCTACTTGTCGACAAGTATTATTTTTATAGATTGGTAAATCACATGTCGCTTGCATGGGAATGGCTATGCATGTGAATCAGATGCATGATCGCAGAACCTTCGTCCTGATGATCTAGTGGTACAAACTGGAACATCATGCAGCATCATTTCGTCTGTGCAAGCACTTTCGTGCGGCCTGCACAGACGCATGTCGTTTGACATGTAGCGGAAGTGTCTAGGGGTGCGCTAAACACGTCGCAAGCTCGTAAGGAAGCCACGTACGAAAACTCCTTCTTGCACGCTACAGGGCGCATGCGATAGCGGGCTCGCTGTAGCATGCAAGCAGGAGACCCCCCTGACCTCCCTCTAAATGCACCACAACGGAAAAATGGACGTTATTTTCGACTTATCCATGTATGAAAACCGCCTAGGACCCACTATGATACAAATTCTCCTCTTGCTCGCTATGGGATGCATGCGATAGCGGTCTCTATACAGTATGTACGCATAAACCTGGACGGGCCATAAATTTTGTTCAGGCATGGCCGATCGGACCATGGGCTATCGAACGGTACCAAACTCGAGGGGTTTGCATTGTCAAACCGGTATAACATTCTCATTGCGTACCGCTCACTATCTCACGGAAGCAAGACGCTTCCCGTCACCGCCCTGCAAAAGGACGTTATTTTGTGAATCCCTATGCTTGAAATACCTTCCTGTTGCTGGTCTGACAAAGTTTCTCTTTCTTACCCGCTATGGCATTCGTGCATACCGCTCGCTTGCACATATAGTAGGAGCCGGGTATCGAAACCTTGAGCGCGCATTGCTTTATCTCTAGCCAACCGACGCGGCTGGTATTTTCCGCTTGCATGTAACTTTTGAACGCCTATCGAATAAACCAGACTCGGACCGAGTGTGAAAACTTTTTTTTGGACAAACACACACAGTGTATAAGGACTTGGGCATTTCTATGTAACCGGCTATGAAGTTGACTCGTACATCATGACCGAGTGACTGACAGAGCAGCAAGCACAAAAAAGACAACGGTTGCATGCACCTAAATTGTCTTACATCATTAGTTAGCGTGTAAACAATATCGAGAATTGGTCTCCAAGCGTTGGTTAGCGAGATAGGGTAGTGTCGGAACTAGGTATGCTGACCTATGAGACAAATCCACATGGCCGAATCTGCGGCCTACTAAAACATAGTGGTACTTTAACGACAGCACCATACTTGAAGGCAACAGTGAACCCCTATAACCCGATACCGATCTAGGCCGCTACCGCAAGTAGTGACGAAACGCCCCAAGTGGCCTCAAAAGGCCGGCTTCTTATGCCGTACGCAGACAAGCATTCTTTTATTGTCCTGTGCTCGCTGGTTACCTGGTCCTACTGTAACGCTTCTTGAAGGAAGTGGATGATTTATTAGGTTAAAAATGGTAAAGAGTAACAGGCAACAACTACCATAGCGATAGAAAAATAATCGATCTGGTGAAAGGTCAACAAAGAAGATTAACAATTCCGGATGGCGGATAACAAACGGTAACAAGGTGAAGGCGTAATGCCGGCGTTTACTCGTCCGAGTCTTCCTCGTCCTCCTCTTCGATGCCTTCGTCAGAGCTTTCGAACTCCTGAAAACGTTTGTCCGATCAGTTACATTAAATGGAAGCTTGACTGCCAACCTCTTCGTCTTCGTCGTCCGATTCCTCATCGCTTTCGGCCGGCTGGACGGCAGCGGGCTGGTTTTTCTTCTTCTGGTCGACCTTTCCTTGAGCCGGGGTCTTGACTTCGGCTGGTGTGGTCTTCGCCTTGGGCGCTACGGCCTTGGTGGTGTCGGCGGAATCCTGCTTCGCAGCCTTTTCTGAACCGGGCAGCATTACGCAGATGTCGATCGCCCGACCTACCATTTCGGAAGCGCGCGTAGAAGACGTCGACGGGGAATCCACCGATTTTGAGTGATTTTCCCTTCTAAAAGCAGTGATCGTCAGGATCTTACACGGAGCGTAACGCTTACGTCAAACGCTTGACGAGCATCCGATTCGTTCTCGAAGCGCACGAATGCTACTGGGCTAAAACACATGTGTCAACATACCCCCGTGCCGTCGTTGACTTACTTTTTGCCCTTGAACTTGTTCATGAGCCTTATGGTGGAGGCACTGGGGAAGAGGATCTTGAGCTGGTCATTCTTCACATTTCTTGGGAGCGCACACACCATGAGCTCGAGCGGGTTAATCGGGCGGTCGTTCGCTAAAAAGGTGATAAGGCATAGTTATTTTTATCTTCAAGAACTTACGCTTTGGCTGCGGCTTGTTGTTCTTCGACTTGGGACCGCAGAAGTCCACTGTTAGCTTGGCGTTATCAACCTTGGCTTTGGAGACGGTGGCGAAGGCCTTGTCACAAGCGGCTTCGGTGTTGAAGATGAGCCAAGCGTTAGACTTCGCCAAGCGCACCGAAACGATGTCGGGATGGAGCTTTTTGAGGGCCGCCTCCTTCGTATCCTTGCCGAACCCTTTCACAAACAGAGAACGCCTGTCGCGCTCCTCCTTGCGGCGCTGCTCCTCGCTGATCACTTCCTCAAGGCGAGGCTGCTTAGCCGCGGTTGCCGGGGCGGCTTCAGCCTTCCTCTTCTGGCCTTTTTGTTCTTGTGCGGGGGCTTCTGCCTTCTTCGCAGCGGCCTTGGCAGGTGCTGGCTCTTGTTTTGCCTTCACTGCTTCTTGGGTCTTCTTTGGCTGGACGACGGGTTTCACTGGCTAAAGGCGGACTGTATGGTGAGTACTCCTCAAGGCAGAAAGTGCACGTAGTTTGTCATAAGAGACGTTTATTTACCTGGTCCTCGTCAGAGCTCTCCTCCTCGTCTTCTTCTTCCTCATCGTCGACTTCGTCTTCCTCTTCTTCGTCGTCGTCTTCGTCGCTTTCAGCCGGCTTGAAGGGGGTGATGGCTTTCTGCTTCTCGGCACCCTTGGTCTTTTTCGGCTGTTCAGTAACCGCGACTGCCTTCTTGGTCTGCACAGTTGCGGCTTGCTTGGTCTGTGCAGTAAGTTGCTGCTTCGACGGCTGGACTTTAGCAGGCTTCTCATCGTCGTCGTCAGACTCCTCTTCATCCTCTTCTTCATCCTCCTCCTCGTCAGAGATCTCCTCATCCTCCTCTTCTTCGTCTTCTCCGTCAGAGGGCTAAATGAGCAGGTATACAAACAAAACTGGCCGTAGCTACTGGCCATGGCTACGTATGCTAACAGAATAGGCAAACATACCGCCTCGAGGTCGACATCTTCCTCGTCTTCGTCCTCGCTCGTGTCGTTGTCAAACTTGAGCTGCTGGACTTTCGGGGTGCTGTTCAAAGTCTTTGGCGCGGCCTTAGACGGATGAGGTGTGGCAGGAGTTTTCGTCTGAAAGTGTTATTCGTGTGCGTCACTCAGCATAGACACTTACGGTGGCAGGTGATTTCTCAGAGGCCAGTGTGACTGCTTTCTTTGACTTGGACTCCGTTGCTGGCGTTTTCAGAATTCCCTTCGCGGGCGTCTTCTTCAGCGGACCTGATTAATCAGACTAATTTTTGGTATCCCAAGCTAAGGCTACCTTCATCCTTTTCTTCGTCTTCTAGACTCTCCTCGTCACTGGATCCTTCTTCCTCATCCTCCTCGCTGTCCTCGCCCATGCCGACACCGCTCTCCGACTCCTCGTCCTCGACCTCGTCGTCCGAGCCCATCTCCACGTCCGAATCCTCTTCCTCGTCGTCAGCGTTCTGGAGTTTCTTCTTGATCTCCTCCTTGGTCTTCTTGTAGCTGAAGCTCTTCTCGTCCTTCTTTCCGCCGCGTTGCTGGTTCGGTGTCTGCGACAGCGGTTCACGCTTGGCAGGGCTAGAGTCGTCATCGAACTTCTTCCGGTTCTTCGGGAAGCCTTGTGGAGTACCATTTGTCTGGACTAAAAGCAGCAGTGAGGCCTGCACTGCACGACTAGCCAACTTACACTTCTGACCACCGCCGTAGCCGTTCACTTGGCCGTTCCGTTCACCGCCACCGAAGCTGTGACGTCCACCACCTTAAATTAAATGGTTTTGAACGCTTACCGAATGATCTACGTACACACGTGGCCCATTATAACGGCACTTGTGTTATAAATCAAAATAAACAAACCTCGGTTGCCGCCGCGGAAACCACCGCCACCACCGCCTCGTCCGAAGCCACCGCCTCGATCACCACCGCCACCGCGTCCGCGAAAGCCTCCTCCACCACCACGACCGCCGCGGCCACCGGGTGTGCTTCTGGAACCGGGTGAGTCGAACTTGTTGAACGGCTTCTTGAACCCGGGCGTTCCTCTGTTTCGGTCAACTCCTAAATTTCTGCGTGAATTTTCTTAAAATTTATGGGGTTTGAGACGTTAAGTAAAAACAATAGTAGAGTTGGATGGCGCGATAGAACGTACCAAAGTTGCCACCTCCGCCGCCTCGGCCTCCGCGGAAACCTCCGCCACCTCCACGGCCACCGCGGAATCCACCACCGCGTCCACCTCCGCCGCGTCCTCCGTCACCAGGTCTGCCCATTTTATTCTAGGCTCTAAAATTCAACTTGAATACTTCGCAAAAAATGGAAGGAACAAGTTTGGTCACGGTCGCCTAATGGAAAATGCACGCACTGTCTGTGGCCAGTGAACGGGAGGTTTGGAAAGACGCGAGTGGACGAAATGACACTCTGAAGGGCTGCTACGCAGTCCCGCCCCGAGCGCCAATCGTGGCGGGACCTACCTGGCGTTTTGCACGGTTTATTTCGCTGAATTGTCGCAACCGCTGCTGAGTACCACTGGGAACTTGCTAGGCAACAGGTTCTCTTATCCCACAAGGGTAATGTGCATTGGCGTGGAATGAGCGGAAGTAGCAGAGCACAATGCTTGGCAATGAATGTGCACTTTTCAGTGGGACATAGCAGTTCCGGCGCGCAAAATGGATAATGTCACGGGAGAGATCCGCCAGGGATTTCTGTGCCCGTTCTGCATGCAGGACTTGCACGACGTCTCTCGGCTCCAGGAGCATGTCCAGGATGTACATCCCGAAAACAACGACAATGCCATCGACTACCTAAAGGGTAGGAGACTGGTGGTTTACTTCACAAATGTGCAGGACTTCAGGCGTATTCGACAAGGCCAAACAGCGACTATTCGACCTCGACTTAGACAACTTGGCCACCAGTGCCATGGCATCGGTTGCGGGTTCTTCCGAAACGAGTAAACTGCTCCAGAATACGGGTAACGGTCCAAGTGCAAGCGTACGGCGACGTCACTCGACAGGACAACCTAAGGGTATCGGGGAAGCACCACAAATGCGAACAGTGATTGACTTAAGGTCAATCTACTAGCCATACGAAGTACTTCTTCAGCTGTCGCGAGTCCTGCATCAACGACATCGCCCTCCAAACTAATAACCTCATTATACGCCTGGACAAACTGGTCAACGAGCTTCCAGAGAACGAGGCAGAGCGAAAAGGTTGGTCGTGGCACCTTCTATGAAAGCCACGTAGGGCTAGTCGAAAGTATAAATTGTTTCAGATTTCGAAAAGAAGACCGTGCCATGGTCGGAGAATAGCGACTATCCAAACTGTCGTGTATGTAACGCAAAGTTCTCGATCACTCGAAGGAAGCACCACTGTCGACTCTGCGGCAAAATCATGTGCAACAACTGCTCGCGGTATCTGCCGATCATTTCTGCGAGTAGGCTTGTAGCTTTTCTGACACGAGCATAACGGGTTGGTTCAGGAAAACTGACCAATCCTGCCTTCGCTGCGAACATGCTATCTGAACTCAACGAGGACGTCGTCGCTCCGCACAAGCCCACGAGAAAACGGATTTCGATTGCGACCATCGGCGCAGATTCGCTGGAGATGGTTAAGCGGAAGACGGAGAAAGTTCTAACATCGATGACTAACTCCAACGGCACTGAAGCGGGTCTGGGGTTGCTAAACCAGGCAAGCCCGGCGAGCGCAAGCGTGCTTATTCTCATTCGTTTTGCAGGAACCTAGCGAGTGCTTGAGGATTTGCGGGATTTGCAAGGACCTCCTCGACCGCCGAGAGGAAGTGGTGGACACTCTGTCGGCACCAACGCTCTTCGTCGACGTGTACGACAAGATGTGCCAGATGCTTACGGAAATTACTAATCTCACGCCTTCGTATCGTCGAATGGCGGAATCGCTGGGGTAAAGTCAAATGTTCTCAGCTTTCTGGTAGCGTTCGCATTTCAGCCGTGGAGAATCGAAGTACACGTTGAAATCCGCAGAACAACTGAGAAAGAAGCTTATCAGCGTTCAGCGCGAGATCACCAGTTTAAGGTATGCATGGCAGTACATTCAAACTGGTAAGCGCTTTACTTCAGTGAAAGAATCGAACAGTGGGGTCTGCAAAACGACCCTGCAGTGCAAAGAAAGCCCGGAACGCGAGAAATTCTTCTCCATCGAAACATTCGTAACTTGGCAATTAGCATGTTGCAGGTATTGCGGTGAGATTAAGACGACCCGCTCATTTGTTTCTAGGAAGCTGTAGCGAACATTCCGGATTTGCCATCAGACGAAGAATACGCCGATTTGGTCCGCACGTACAAGGAGAAAGCCAAGCAGGAGTTGAGGGCTTTGAAGGAGCGCCACGAGAGTCAACGACTGACGGTTCGTCTCACAACAATTCCCGGTGTAACCAAAAGCTTTCAGTCGTCACTGTCAAATGCTGCACTGAGCACCCTTGACAGTCGCGAAAGACGAAGCGAAAGCCCACTTAGCAGAACGACCAAGGAACGAGCACGGTTGAAGACTAGCGCCTCCTTCAGTGGCCTCAAGACCGAGGAGGGATGGACGCCAGAATGCAGCAGCAACCCGTGCAACAACCCTTTCGATGACGACCAGTCACAGATGCACCCCGTCCAGCAGCAGTATATCAACGTTAAGAGGTACTTTTTCGTGGGCGTCACTGTCAGTAATAGCTTCCTGGATTTGATTTTTAAAGTGTTGGCACACATAAAATTAAAATTGGTGCATAGAATTATGAGAGCTGCATATCCAACAGTCTAAGCCTAACCCTAGGCATAAGCTTGGCCGGAGGCTGAGTAACAGTACTACCCTCTATAACTGTGTCCCCTAGTGTCATTTTCGTTTCGCTTGGTCTCCCCCCCGTACGTGGTCTCTCTATATTTTGCTCCTCTTATATTCAGCCTATTTTTAGCCAATACCTCTTACCTTGCTAAACGTTATTTTTCAGCTTCCTAAAGCAAGCGGCACAAGCGGGACGGTTGGAAGAGGTCGATATTCTGTACGTTCATTAAGTACGGCCGTGACGCCATTAAATGTTTCTTTAGAGAGAAGAGCCTCCTGGACATCGAGGTCGAGATGAAGAAGCTTGACCTTCCCACACCAAGAGCGGAGTGACGACAGTGCCTCGCATAAAACCCATGACCCTCACACGTCTAGTCGTCGATCTCTTTCTGTACACTAGTCGCATAAAGAACATTTAACTGAATGCAATGACGTTGGGCCCTGGGCACTAAGTGGATTATTATTTACGTACCTCCTCCATAAGCGAAGGTGGTTTCAGCCATGCGTCTCTAGGCAGCAACAAAATGGCTAGCGACTCTTGTTCTACAGCAGGCTGCTCAGTGCCCTAGTTTCATTTGGCGCACATAGACTTGAGGTCATTTATTCACAACAAACAAGTTTGTCGCACAAGCAGGTTTTTGCTGCAATAAGAGACACACGTAGGAACGGCGTAGGTCGAAGTAACTACGCAACGGAACTTGGACGAAGAAAGTGTTCCGCTAATGTTCGAACAAACACAGCGGATACATATCGAAATCGGAATATCACTGCGGGCATCGTGGTAAAGCAAAACGAGAAGAGCCTCCTTGCTGTGAATACATAAAACTATTGGGATGAACAGATTACACAGAAAAGGAAAACAAGACAGAGAAAATAAAACGAAAGAGCTGCTGGAGACTGGAATAATTTAATTGCATTCGTCTTGCGTGGTACGACGTTTTGATGTTGGAGGGCAGGACTCTTTATCGAACGGTGGGTCCTGGCGTCCCGGTCTGGCTCTTGGGATGAACTTCGCTGAGGTGAGCTTCCAGCTTCTGGTAGCTGCTACACTTGAAGGCACACACGTCACACGAGTACATGATCTCAGCGCTGCAGAGCTTGACCTGGTGGTCCGTGACGAGATGCTGCAGCATGTTGAAGGCGTACTGCTAAAACCCGGCACCATTAGTTGCCCAGCTTTGCAGGATTGTATTTGCTCATACTGTGAATAACTACTGCTGCACGGACAGTTTGCACCTGCACAGGTGCACAGGTGCACGATGGCTGTAGCCAAAATCGAGTCGTGAAACTGACCTTTCCACACAGCTTGCATCGACCGCCGTCGTCCTTCCGTTGCGCCTTGGCTAGCAAGTCGGACGTGACCAGACCATGGCCCATGACGAGGTGCCGCTCCAGTCCCTCGTAGGTCCAAAAGCGATCGCGGCATCGACTGCACGCCAGCGGTGCGCCTTGCTGCATGTCTGCGATGGTCTTTCCCCGCAATTGCTTGTGGTTGGTCTGAAAGCATCCGTGTTACAAATAGGGAGCAAGTTGCATTGTGACGCTTACCTGCAAATGGCCCAGATAAACGGACCGATCCGTGATCGGAACGTCGCAGATCTCGCAGATCACAGCGCCGCCAGTCGCTGTGATTGCAGCGGCCGACGGAACGGCACGCGTGCTCGTTGGCGTTTGATGCTGAACGTCTATGTCATCAAAAGCGGCGCATATGGACCAAGTTTACTTGAGCTGGTAGACCTTGTCGCCCTCGTGGCGTGCTCGACGCGGTCGACTTCGGCGGGGACGGGGCGACCGGCGATGTGCCAACGACCTTTGCAGCATTGATTTGCTGCTGGAGCAGTTGCTGCTGCCGTTGCATTTGTTGTATTGCTAAGCGAAGGGGTGTGCGGAGCACCGGAAGAATGGGGACGTACCTTGGAGGATCGCGGGATTCATGTTGTTCGGGTTCTTGAGCAGAGCAGCCAGTTGCTGTCGGTTGTTCTGCAGAAGTTGGAGCTTAAGCTGCTGTTCACGCTGTTGGGCCAACGCCTGCTGAGCAGAGATGCCTCGAACGCCGGCGCCGTTACTCGGGCCGACGCCTCGCTGAGCAATCGAGTTAGCGCTGATGGCATGTTTTGCCGGCGCTGCTTGTACGTGGGCAACGTTGGCTGCAGCCGCCGCGGCAGCGGCCAGTCGTTGCTGCTGCTGCTTCAGCTAAAGAGTCGTCGTTAGCCGTTGTTACCGAAATATGGTGGAGAGAATTACATGTTTCAATTTTCATGTGACCTACCTGCTGTTGCTTTTGTAGGTCCTGCTGCTGCGCCAGTATCGACGGCTCGATCGGAGGCTTATCCCACAGCCAGCGATTGATCATGCCAATGTGCTCGGGAGCTCGAGTCGCCTGTAGCGTCTTGATCCGGTTCACGTCGCGCTTGCACATTTTCAAGTGTGCGTCGCGATGGCCTTTGTACGCGAAGTCCTCCTCGCAGATGGGGCACTGGACCTTGCCAGGAGGTTCTTCTCGCTCAGTCGGCTTGAGGCCGTGTTCCTTCCTAAACGGCACTCCATAAAGAATCGTACAGCAAAGACCATGGTCCATCAGTTGCTGTGGAGTGGTGTCTTCGAATCGTAGATTGGTAAGCTTACATGTAGTGTCGGTTGATGCGGCTTTCGTTCGTATCGAACTCAGGACACATCGCACACTGGTACTTGCGGCCAGAGAAGTGAAGTGTTTGCCGATGGATCGCCATCACCGTCCTGCTGTCCGTCCTATAGCCGCACACCTGGCATGTGAGCACCTTCAGCTTCAGCGGCTCATTCTTCGCCTTCAGTGCCTCCCAAACAGGCTTCAGCTGGGCAGCAACCTAAAAATGGGAAGTGAGGCTTACGATGACATGAGAAAGAAAGTAACTTACCTGTTTGTAGGTGTCCATGTTCTTGGGGATCTCCGGCAAGTTCCGAGCGTGAACGATGTCGCAGTAAGTGGACTCCTGAACGAGGTCCAGCCCGATGTCCATAAGTAGCTTGGTCATGTTTGGCGCGGGATGTGAGATCTTCAGCTGCTGTCGCTCGCGACGCTCGCTATCGGAGAGCTTCGGACGCTCGTCGCCGAAGAGCTTGGTGATGACCCTTGAGAGCTGGTGATCCGGATCAGTGCTCAATCAAGAGTTCCACCACCTAAACAAGTGCTTATAGGTCCCAAAGGTCTTGATGCCATGAAACCGCAAGGGTAGGTCGTCGCATAATCTGCGTACCTGGGAAGGCGGAAAGGATATGGTGTTGGGCAGGACGAGTTGTTTCTCCAGAATGAGCTTGCGCACCGAGTATGGCTCCTTCTGGACCTGGATGTTGATGGCAGCGAGGAGAGCATCGAGCACTTTTCTGTCCACGTTCTCCTTCGAGGCGATCGCATTCGTAGTGTAGGATTCGAGCTTGTCAAGAAGCGCGGAGTACGAGGTAAGCTCGGCCTCCTTCTTGCCGGTCGATGGCTTTCGCGTGGGAGGTGTAGCCGCTGAGGTGGACGAGGGTGTCTTAAAAAAGGTCATCCGGAACTCAGCTTGGGTGTCAGTGGATCGTTTCTAGTGGATTCGCTCGCTAAGATAATTACCGATGGCTTCGACACTTTCGGGTCCTCCGGCACGGGGCTTTCCCTCCTTCGCTTCGCGACGGGTTCCTTGACGCTATCGTCGTCGTCATCATCGATTTCGATGACGACAGGCGGAGGTGGCTTCGCATCGCTGGTCCCGGGAGAATGCTTTTGAACGACGGCCGACCCGTTTGCTACGGTACTACCGTTCGTCTTCGCTGCATGGACGTCACCGCTCATCCCGTTGCGATGTTGGCCTGGTGGCGGCTGAGCCTCCTATAAGGCGGTTAATCATATCCTGAACGCAGCAGAAGGGTCCCGAACGAAGCTTCGGTGGATACACAGCAGTGAAAGCCACAATCAAGTACCTCAAGCCGCAGACTGCCCCATTTGCATCCGGCGACCGAAGCCACAGAAGGTGCCAATTTTGTACTACCAAGGATAATTTTTCCGCTTTTAACATCGTTAAAATGTTCTGCCGACTACAGAGTGGGCACTTTCTTGTTTCAAGACCATCTTACCGAAAGAACGTGCACAAGACGGACCGCCAATATACTTACCGAAGAGGTCGAGTCGACGCTGCACTGGCCGTTTTGCTCGTCGCTCGTGTGTACCATAATAAAGCAAGAAGGAATAATTACTTTCCAATATACACAGACAGGATGACAGGACACCTGAAATAGCAAGTATTTATGGGTTTAAGCTAGCGCGTTTCAGTGACAACATAGAAGCGCAATTTCAGGGCGCAGGCAGAGGCACGCTAGCCACTGGCTAAAATAAGCGCGAAACGGGGGTACCGACAAACGAATTATCGATCGGTTAAAAAATAGAGTCTACAAAATGCACGACCTCTCTGACCGCTCCGGCTTTCTTTGATCTCTCAGCGGTCCACGCAGCGGATGCGCCCCCGCCATTGCCCGCGGAACGGGAAACGACGCTCAGTGGAGGACGTCATCACAGACTTATATGTGACTATGTTCTTGAAAACGAATAAGGAACGTTGAGCTCTTCAGAATCAGTATGCACTGAAATAGGCAGAGCCTAGCGTAAAGGGCGGGCGGGAAAGCAACCGCAGGCACTACTGCAGAAACGATACTGAACCCGAAAAAGGGAGAAGTTGCTTAGGCGGAATCTACAACAGCCGGCACCGAAACTCCATCAATAGGACATGACAAGGAAGGAATTAAGGGACTCGACAACAGCTCCGCAGAGCGACAAGAACGTGCTTCACCTTCGTGAACGTTCTACGATGGCACCAATGACATACAACAAGTAACTACAAGTGCCACAAATACTATGCACTACAAAAATACCGCCTAACTAAGGTGGGTAGGGTTATCCTGTTACCCCGTTACTGGATGTGATTGAGCGCTGCGACACTGAGCATGCATGCTCTTTCATTTCGACAATCGGCGGCCTCTGAGTCCGACCCGGTCCGGTCCGTATGCAGCGGGACCCCCGTCCACAACGTCGTACGATGCTGTGTGGGCGCCAAGCACAACCTACCACCGTATTTATCGATTTCTTGTGGGAGACGCGTTACCTTTTAGCAGGGTACCCGTGTGCCACAAGCTGCACGTAATACATCAAAACCCAAGCTAGGAATCGGAAAAACGTGTAACCGTTGGAACTAGCTTGATAAACGCGAACAGTAGCGTATTGCTAAGGGGTTTGGAAATGGTCTGCGGATATGAGAGACGTGGGATTCCTGCAAATTTCTGCAAGTGATTGTTGTTGTTTACTAGATGGTTCTCTTCAACCATAGTGTGTTCATTGTCGAAGATTCATTTGCGGGGGGGGGGGGGTGGGGTAACATTAGAATGACGTACATCTGTGGGAGTAGTGTCTAGCGTAGGTACGCACCAGGGATGCATTCGGATTCCGAAGTTTGAAAGCTATGTTGTTCTTCATATTTCCTGAACTCAAATTCTTGAAAATGCCTAAGATGTCAGAATAAGCACTGGGTTATTGAAGTTCCAAAGGCCTCAAAGGTACAGTAGCTAAAAGGGTCGCCGCTAGGGGTCCACCGGAGAGAACTACGGTTGGCATATTCCGACCTCAGTTGAGCCTTCGGCGGGGCATATGGAGGGCCGCTTTATGTAGGGAATTTGGGCCAGACAGGCCTACCGTCCCTACTCACCGCGCTGTCCACCACACCCTGTGGGATTATAACAAAGTCGCTTTGCGCTTAATTAAACTGCTCACTTGTAGAGGCCATCCGAGGAATTATTTCCCACTTTTTGCCTTTCGAGAGGAGGACACCGCTTTTCGCATTGTCCTCATTCTCTCATCCACACTTTATGGCACTCTATTGACTGAACCACAGAAAGTTGCAAAGCAGCGTCTTGGAAGCCGCCGAATATCTTTTGCTCGCCCGAGGTCACCCTTACCTACTTACTCTAGAGCATTGAAGAGATACCGGACCAGTAATTAAGGACAGACTCAAAAGGAATGCGCTGAAACCGTTTCCGATACAGCCTGGCAAGGTACCTTGACCTTTACCGCGTTTCTGGATTGGTAATAAAACAGCTTTTGCCTGCCTTCAGTAGTTTCCGAGCATGACGCGATTTTAGTGTGTTTGGAGGATTCCAAAACCTTGCAATTAGGAAAAACGATTCCTACAACATCGGAGTGTTCATTTTTGCCTTTTGGGAGGTCTCGCCGCTTTATTCAGTGAGGGAGCGTCCATAATATGTCATAACATTTCGTGGTGGGGGGTTTCAAAATTGCTTTGTTAGTTACGTACCTTCTGGGTAGAACCCTAGTGAGCCTCGTATTCGTCTCGCTATGTCTGCAAGAATGCGATTTCAAAAAAGCGCCAAGTTCCTGAATTATTTCGCCGCGATACCGACGGTATGAATAACGGACATCTTTGTTCGTCAAATGCGCTAAATTACATATCAGACTTTTCTACGTAAAATCCCTCCCATAATGATTGCAATATGCATTAACCTCGAGTTGTTTATGAGCACTACGTGCGCAGAAGAGCGCATTAGTTTCTGGTAGCGCATGAGCGTCAGACGTGACCGATCAATATAGCGTCTTTCGCCGGTATCTAATGTTCTAATGGCTAAAGCTTTTACGGGAATTGCGCTTTAAACCTTTGTTTGCCCACCGAAGAAAGGTTGTACGCTTGGAACACATTTAGGATCCAAAATGCGGTCTTCCGACTCTCGTCGCCGGATTCTGGACCAGCCATCGACTTCAGCCAGTGCTTACCGCCATGGAAACCAGACTTCTTCGTCGTCGCCACCACTGTCACCTACTTTTGTGACGCGTGTCGCTAAGCAGAACGCTAGGGCCACCAACGGTAAGTGCTGCATGTAGGCTTCAGCGTCATGCACATGCCTTTTAGCCGCCAGCGGGAATCACCGAGCGTCTGCGCGGGACGGCACGTTCATAGCGATCCCGCAGATGGAAGCAACCCCGTTATCTGCGGACAATCCAACCTTGAAGAAGCTAGCTGAGACTCCTGATACGCCTATGACGCCCGATGATCTCGTAAGATGTGGCCTATGCAAGGACCTCATAAAACATTTACGATTTAGTTGTCAGTGCAGAATGAGCTCGAGAGCTACGCCGCTCGCCGCGTCAAGACTCTAAGTGAAGCGGAGGGCGGCCTACAGTTCATCCAAACGGGCGAATACCCGGTTGACGACCTCAAGACTCGACCGACGCCCCACGTGAAGTACAGCAATCGTCTTTTGCACAACAACGACGGCGGCGGTGATGTCGTCAGGGTCGAAAGGTGCGTTACCGGTCCTGTGTCCCTTTAGAACGACGTTTCCTAGGCTGGCAGCTCCTAGTCGCATGTACGGCTCCGATGACGAGGAGGACGTGTTGCCCGACCACTACGACATCCCCCAGCACTTCTGGAACTGGAGCCGCGGATACCTCGGACACATCGACGGTGTCTACCTCAGACAGTTCGAGGAGAAGCTGCTCCATCAATTCAGGGGCGACGCCCTGGACGAGTTCTTCGTCAACGGTATTCCGCTTCCTCTGTATCACTTTCGTTACAACTAGCCATCTTTAGAACCATTCAAATACCGCAATTCTTTTGCAACGGGACTCAATAGTCCAGAGAACAAGCCGAAAGGAGCACTAACGCGTACCAACGGTTCCCTCGTAAAGTCGCCGGGCAAGAGGCGGATCAGTTCAGAGAGCACACCAGAAGTGAATGGCATGCAAGAAGCAGGGTATTTTTGCACAAAGGCGAACTCTGTGTACAAACAACCCATTCAGGCTTTGGAGAAGCCCGAGGCTCATGCGAGTGAACTCTGTCAGTGCGCAGAAGCCCGCTGCCGACGTGGGAAGCATGATAGGCTGCTCTCTTGCTGACACTTTCCCGAAGCGCGACAATGCGGTGGTTTCGGCCGGGTCCCGTGACACCAGCCAGCCTCCTAAGAAGATGTGCAAGAAAATTGCGGTGGATGGTACGTCGCTGCTTTTGACAGACTCATAAGTCATTAGGTGAAACGTGCTTACTGGCAACATCCATGATTTTAGACTTGGTCAATGGCGCAATTTGCAACGGGGTTGAGAACATGTCGGTGAATGGCGACAACGCTTCATCCGGGCCCGTTGGTCTCAGCGGGATCGCACCAGCCAGCAATGGCATAGCCACAGGTACGAACGGCGTCCACGCCGGTGCGTTGTCGTTGCCGAACGGTGCGCACAAGAACGGCTCCTCGACGCCTTACAAGAAGCGTAGCGTCTCCAATAAGATGATCGACATGGAGCTGGACGAAGCCGGCACCAGTGTCGCTTATTCGAATGGTCACACCCACGTTCTTCATGGTGATCGTGCAACTGGCCTAGTGGATTCGCTCGTTGGGCAGAGTAAGCTAACGACGTCGCGCCTAAGCATCGGTACTTGTACTATTGCAGAGAAGCTTTCGCTATCGTCACAGAAGGTCGAGAAGCAGAAGGTCCGCCGCCAGTTCCTACCTCAGCGCGAGCTATTCGTCAGCTTGCTTGGGAAACCTGTTAATGAGAATCCGAACGAGTTCCTGGAGACGGTATGTTGCGTTTAAGCGAAGAACAGTGTGCACTCTACGTTCGAATAAATTCGCTGTGCATTTCAGGACGCCGTTTCGCGGGAACTGCTCCAAAAGCAACGCCAGTTGTCCGAGTTGGAGGCGCAGACCATGCCCATTGTGGACGAGCTCTACGAAAGACTGCGAGCCGAGTACGCGCTCTGGCTCACTGCAACCAAATTGGAGAAGGTGGAGAAGCAGGTACCCTAGTTCGATTCGCGTGTGATTTTCTACAGAGTCCTTAGTTGTACCGTGTTGCGGATGAGGCCAGTAAACGAGCGGCGCCGTGGGACGACGAGCTGAAGAAAGAGTGCGCTGCCGCCTTCAAAAATTACATGGATGCGTTGAGCGAGCACAACGGAAGCAAGGTAGCGAGCCCCGCGACTGAGCCCTCGACGTCGTCGGCCGCAGTGCCTATCAAGTCCAAGAAGCAGCGTCACTAAGGAGTCTTCGCGTCCGCGTTTCAACGATTTCTCTCTTTCTGTGATTCAGCGTCATTCTCAACATTCTCGCCAAACGTGACCTCTAGATACAACACGGACTTGCTTTCTCTTCATCCCGTGGCGTACCCGCCGCCGAACTATTCGAGAAGGGTCATTCGTTTTAGTCCTGTGGGTACGCCACGAGTGCCACCTACGCCCACTTCACCTACCAGATCGGATCTAAGTCGTCTTTCCTTTGTTGCTCATTGATCAACGGTTTTCTTGTTTTGGGTCAGCTATCGAGGCAGACCACGGTTCGTTTAAATAATGACGTCCTCCGTAGCAGGCCCTACATCATACGTACTTCCTTCGCGTTTACGTGACCTTTTTGTTGTACATAACGTACAAAACGGTGCCTTTGTGTTGTCATATCTCGGATGGCTGCGTGGAAGCCATCTGTGAGTAAACTCCATGGTCTTTAATGTGGTTGCGCTAATGGAGCACTACCTATAACATATATCCCCCACCACACGATAAACTTCCGGGAAAGCGAGGAAAGAGTAGAATTCCGACCCGGAAGGATGACTTTAACAAAAATCTGGTTGGTTGCCCCGTAACTTCCATTATACCGTCTGATATCACTCCTAACGGCAGGGCTCCCTACTGGACGCAGCTAGTTCTTTGAGGTAGCGCTTACGAGGGAACGGCCACGGATCAGTAGCTTCACCGGAAAGGCTTTCCTGTCTTTATGCATTAACATAGCAGTAAAAACGAAATGTAAGTGGCTCGGAACGATTTATTTTTACATGAAGCAAACCACGGCAATCCCGAATTCTAAATTTTCTGACATGGACCGGAGAATCCTAGCGCTATGTGGACTTCTTTGCGGCTCGCGCTGCACGGCGTGCCTCAATTTCTGCTTCTACCTCCGGCGAGAGGGAGTTGTCGCCACGAGGACGGATGTTATCCAGGTTCAGAAGCACCTGTAATTATCTTGGCTAGAAATAAGAGTCAGCACGCGTAGCTCGTGACTAGCCCTTACGTAGGTCGGGTATGAGAGGAAGAATGTCGCAATGAACAGGTAGACTCCGACGCGTTGCGGAACTGAGAGCCATCTCATCGGGGGATTTACTTCATGTCCCTTGTGAACTCGGCGAACGGCAAGGACCTGACGGTTCGCCCCGCGCGCCAGCTGTAGCAGGGAACGTCCAATCATTGAGTTAAAGGGAACTTAATCAGTTTCGATTCAGTATTCTTCTAGTATGCAATTACCGTTAGCGAAAGATGAAAAAGCAACACTAAGCAAAAATAAAGATATGATAGCGGCATGCTAGCAATTATCACGTATGAAGTGGTCTTAGGACGATTGATGCATTTTCCTTGGCGCGATATTCAAGCCCTCATTTTCATAACCTCGAAAGATACGGGAGGACTGTTGAGCTTTCTACAATTTTTGCGTTTCAATAATTGTTGTCAGTACTTGGTGTTTCACAGGCTGTTTTGCTTCTTCGTACTTAGTGTACTCAACGTCAGCGGCTCAAATTTAGGTCGAGCATGCTGAAGCTAAACGACAACAATGTTTCCTCGATGGTCGCGGCAAAATGCTTCGCGGAGAACACGGAAAAGATCAACAGCATCGACTACAACGGGGACGGCACTCTTATGGTGACCTCGTCGAATGACGATTCAATTACGGTCTTCGACTGCACGCACGGCACAAAAACGCGATCGGTTAGTTCAACGAAGGATGACGGCGCATGCTTACTGTCTAATTCAGGTTAACAGCAAGAAATACGGAGTGGACCTGATTCACTTCGCCCACGCCAGCAAAGATGCCGTGCACTGCTCGACGAAGGTCGACAACACGATTCGCTACCTGTCTCTGCACGACAACAAGTACATCCGCTACTTCATGGGCCACACCAAGAAGTAAGTTCATGGAGGTCACAACAGGACACTAACAGCGAGCCACATGTTTGCAGTAAGATGCACATGCAGCGCTCTCCATTAATCAGTAAAAATTTAGAGTCGTAACCCTTGCCATGTCACCGCTGGACGACATGTTCCTTTCGGGGTCGCTCGACAAGAGTATCCGTCTCTGGGACCTACGCGTGAATAACTGTCAGGTACATAGAGTCGATCGTGTAAGGAGATAGTAATGGCGTGTATTCAGGGCATCATGCAAGTTCCTTCCCGTCCCATCGCCGCCTTTGATCCCGAAGGCCTGATTTTTGCCGCTGGCGTGAACTCCGAGCTCGTGAAACTCTACGACCTTCGATCGTTCGACAGGGTAGCTTGAGTCTGTTACTGCTTCGAAACTAACTCTCTGTTTAAGGGTCCGTTCGCTACGTTCCAACTGGTGGCTGAGGGAAACGCGGAGTGGACCGGAATGCGATTCTCGCCCGATGGAAAGACGATCCTCATAATGACGAACAGCGGTTTCATGCGGCTGATAGACGCCTACCAGGGCTCCATCACGCACACGCTCACCGGGCACGTGAACGAGACGGTACACTCTTCATGCGCTTTCAATGTCTTTACGCCTGCAGAATGACCGCTATGCTTTGTTTGGTTTAGAATGCGCCATTAAACGCGACCTTCTCACCGGACTCGAAATACATCTTCTGCGGATCCTCCGACCACCACGTGGTGTGCTGGTCCTCGGAAACAGGGCGCATCATTGCAAAGCTCAAGAGCGAGCACCCGGAAGTGCCGGAGAACGTGCTCTTCAATCCCAAGTTCTTCATGATGACGACCGCATGCAAACAACTGGTAAGTGCAGCACGATCTTGCAAAGGCGCATGAAAATCTTCTATTTCTAGCGACTATGGCTGCCGTCGGCCGAGGAGTAGGCGGAAGCCTCGCCTGTCAAGTTCCGCGATCTCGTTTGTACCACTATTTTGTATCTTTTATTGCAGTATAAGGTTCTGTTCATTTTGTGTTTTGTTGGCGGTACGTCGCTGGTCCAGGAGTTATCGGACCTCTACATTTCCATGCTTCTTTATTCATCTTGATTGTAGGCCTACCTATTCGCTTTTGCATGTGTCATCAATAAAATGACTCGGGTTTCGAATGCAGATAAAAAGGCTACCAACTCTCTTGAACCTTTACACTTGCGTATCTTTTTTCATGCAAAACCCTTGATAAGAGTATGAGCAACCTATGATAACGCTTCTTGTGGGGATGCGGGTTCGAACGACCCTGATGATCACTTTATTTTCGGACAGAGCTCGTTTACGTAAGAGATAGGGTTATTACACGTAGCACCGACAACGGGCTTAGAAGAATTCGAACACTTGGAATGGCTTTGCGCAACTATAAATACTGCACGTTATGCAATGAAAACACACTCGCAGATAGGTTCTGGAGGATACAAGCGTTGAGACTGAGCGTTTGCGGAGCGCGTCCTTTTTTTACGACAATATGTCTTTTGCGATAATTCTCGTAAGAATTAGATCGCTGACGGTTTCCGCGTTCAGGACGGGGTCAGACACGTGGTACACCTAGAAGACAGGGACAGGTTATTCATTTCACATAAAAGGCACCGGACGCTGGCTAACGTAAACGTCAAAGTTTGCAGGAGTCCCGAACATTCAACCGAAAGAAGGCACTAAAGGCCTGGGGTTACCGCGACCCTTGCGGAAACACATGAAATCCTGCAGCTTTCCAATAAAAGTCTAGTCGTAAAAACCAACCGGGCGGGGGTTGACACAAAGCGTACCTTCTTAATTGCGGGAATGTCCACAATTTCGTGAAGGGTTTCTAGCGGTGTCGGGGTTCCATCGATCTGCTTTGCAAGCTTGACCATCTTTGAGCCTCTTTCGTCGTCAAAGATAGCTACTATGAGGTTCCGACTGTCATCCGATATTCCGAACGTGTTCAGCGAGTCGGTGATCTTAAGCGGGAACTGAATAGGAACCAGCGAATGGTGCGATGCTTACATTCCGAGTCGGCGAAAGCGAGTATATCAGCTCCGCGGACAGCGACCGGGTGTACATTCGGTTGTGCGCAGCCTGGTGGATGGCTCGGTTAGCCGCTGCGAGGAGGATGAACGGCTCGGCCACCTGAACAAATTTTTACCTGAGTACTGGCGAGTAGGACCTACCATTTCGGCTCTGATGAGCGCGGCATCGATTTCACCGCGCCTGACGAGTTGACCCAGCTCGACAGCATTTTTCACATCTCGAAAAATGCAGACTCGGAGATATCGCCTCTGAGTCACGTCGTACGGGTCGGGTTGTAACTCGTAGAGGCGCGACACGCCCGATTTCATTCTCGAGTGCTTACTAAAATCTGCTTCATGTACATGGTTAACAATATTCGTTTACCAACTTAATGTTCCTCTATTTGCCAACTTATGTCTTTTATTCTAAGCATACTAAAAACACTTTTCTGTTTTCTCAGCATACTAAAAATAAAGTTTCTTCAGCCACGAAAATATTTAAGCAAGATAGTTGACAACAAAAATGTGCTCGTACGGAGCGGATGCTCCGCTTTGTCGCGTCAAGTCACATGCAATGCGGAAATGTTTTCAATGGCATAAACAGTGAGAAATCGATTCCGCTAGCAGCCGGATACATTAACAAATATTTGTCATGTTGCCTACGCTCGCAGGAAGGAATGAAGTTATACGTACGTTCGTCTCATGCCGCCATGAGGTTCGGCGAAGTTAAACAGCATCGGCGCACGCGCGCATGCTACGAGCAGCGGCCTTATTAATTATGATTAATCTGCGCGTCATGTCAAGTGCCATGAATAGGGTGCGCTGCGCTGGGAAATTAGCTTTGGTCAAGGCACGTTTGGTACATGAAATCAACCAGCTTTCTTTTGAAGCACAACCCGCTATTCCAGTCAGCTCTCGTACGTAAAGGTTTCACACCTAGCAGCAGAATTACTCTGAAAGAGTTCCTCCGGATTTTGGTCATGGTACGTTTAAAACTGATTATTAGGAAACCATTTTTCGTAGAAAAGCTAACTGAAGCGAGTCGCAAGATGAGCGCTTGTGATTAAAAAACAGGCGCTAGGAAGGAAAAATGCCTAGTTAGCAAAGTTTATTGCATTTCAACGCTACAGTGCCTGAAAACTTACATTCGCTTCTCGAGAGAATAGCGTCTAGGATTGAGTACGAGGAAGCACATTGTTGTCCACAGTCGTACGGCTTCGCATTAGCAGTGAAAGGTGCTAGATGCCGGACAGCCGCTCATTGTGCCGGCTTCGGCAGGCGACCCGCGAAATTGCTAAATCAGCGAAGAAAATGCGGGTAACGAACTAAACTCGGGTGAAACGACGCGTATGCGTACCGGTAGGAGGTTTGAGAACGCTTCAATGCGTTCCTCTCTGACGACCGTTACGCAGCAGTCAAGAATCCCGCCATGTGCTCGGGTCAAAGGGCGCCGAGGCGTCGACTTCGCGGAAGCCGGGTTCCGCTCGTGTCCCGTCGAAGGAGCAGGTGACGGCTACTTTTTCACGCGACGACACCTCAACTGACGAGCTTGTCTCACGTAATCAACTCAAAAATAAACCGGGCAGCCGCGACAGGATAATGATCCTCTGTGCTGTTGCGGCGAACGCCAGGCCGGTTACTCGCAGTGATACCGCCCCGTTCGTTCATGCGGCCGCAATCCTGACGAATCCCTCCTGCTAAGGCGGGTCCCCTGCAGCAGCAGCAGCAGCATCGGCAGTGCACCAGAAGTCGCATCCACCCGCGCATGAATAATTTAATTTACACATAAGAGCCTTTTACGCAACTGTTTACTTTGCTGCTAATGCGTTCGCCCAACGTCATGCAGCCATGGAGGTTCTAGTACATGCATAGAGACTATCGGAATCGCCTATCACTCCTAAGCTTGAGAAAGTCGGCAAGCTGCGTAAATTGCATGGAAGCGAATGCTATAAGACGAATTAGCAGTACTTCACATATTTGTGTTTATTCGACCTACGAAGCAAGTAGCCTTATCACTTAGCATCATTTTTGCCTGTTTTCAAATCCGCGCCCTCGCTCAAGTCACTCTCGGAGACTATTGCCACATCTGCGGGATTCATGAAAACGTCCCCTAGTCTTTTTTTCTTACGCTCAAGGAGATGAACTTGGCCTTGTGAGGCCCAACAGCAAAGTTTAGGGCACTGTCTATGTGCGAGTTGACGATTTATTGTGCGCCGAAGTAACGCTACGCGGTGAGAAACATCTTTCCATAATCAACCTATGGCGAATTCTTGACGTGGACATGGAGATAAATACATTGCAGTTTGGAGCATTAACGAGTAGTAATTTGTACAAGTCGAGATCAGGACAAGAGGTCAGCTGTCATGGTATAGAGGTCTTCTGTTGGCCCCCGAATGACGACGGTTCTACTTGCATATGTGGACTTGAGTCTGGTTCTTGCACGTTTGGCAAACGACTTGGCAACACCACTGGAACTTGCAGTTGCACTTGTGCGTAGTTTCTTGCGTATAGCTGTCGTAGCCACGGCCACAGCAAAGAATGTCACATGAGTTAGATGCATTCGGCTCGCGACTGAAAGTTTTTCTCTTCACTGCAGTGCTAAGGTGTAGCCTGGGGTAGCATTCGGAGTATCATCTACCTGCATACTCGGCCCTGGGTCCCTAGCGTCCCTTGAGCACGATCCGCGCGACAGTAGTCGGGGCTATCGTCCAAGAAAACTAGATCGTTCATCGCACGGTTCTTCTTCTTGACCAGATTGCGCTTGTCGGGTTGGTCCTCGAACTGCATATTACCCCTGGGATTAATCTAAACACGCTGCCGTGAGGTGCCAATCGAACAACGGTGAATACCTGGATCCGACGTGCGGTCCTGTACTTTGTATGCAGAGCGTTCCCGACTTGACGGATAGTTGGAAGCTGCATCCAGCACGTCTTCAGGTTGCACGAGCCACTCACCCCGTGACACTTGCACTTCGGCTGAGTATGTCTTTTCAGTATCTGAAGAGAGGCTCCGAATGGAATTAGCATGACACCAGGTTTACCTTCCTTCCGACCTCATTGTTCCACCTATTCATTAGCGCCCTGCCCTGACTCTCGGACCGCTTGTATCCTTCCTCCTTCTCACGGACGTCGATAAAGTCTCTAAACGCAACGAAATACGCTAAAACGTTGTACACTAGTTTAGTTCACCTGGAAAACCGTTGACCGTATTCGACGTTGTCGCCACATCCTCCCCAGGACCACTCCTCCCGGATGGAGCTAGGTCGCGTTGCTTCAGAGCATCCACAACTTTTGAGGAGGCCTAGACGGCAACGTCGACCGACTTCGTGGGTTACACCGGCTGAGAGAATAGCGTACGTAAAGGCAGCTTCACGTGTTCCTGCAATGAAAGTAATGATTAGGTATAACTGAAGCAACAATAGACTTGCCGAATTTGTGCACTGGGCCAATAATGCCTGCCTCCGGTGGTGTCGAACAGTTCCAACGATGGCTGTTGAACTGATGCTCGCATTCCTACAAACAAGATGATTAACATGGCTGACTTCATAGCGTACCAGACACCGCCAAGTGATTGTAAGGCTTAGTGGACACAAAATATACCCCAATAGCTTGTCGTGCGCCTTGCCCAACAGCAGGCATGTGGTCCTTGAATAGCTCGCATATCCTTGCTTGTCCTGGCGATAGACCCTTCAATTCCACGCATACCGGCCTGGTAGCGCTTCCAGCCAGGAGGTTCGACGTGCTGAGCTGTGCTACCGATGACCTGCAACAGGTAGTAACATGTGCTTCCCATCGGACGACAATGCATAAGTGGACGGTAAGCGAAGTCATATCGAAATTTGGTATATTAGGCACTTACCACCATGAAACGTCCAATACAGCATGTAGCTCTGGGATAAGGAATGCGAGAAACGTGCTCAGAATAAATTCACCTTTCCAGCATAAAGGCATTCAGTCGGTTCAGCTTCCCCTGCGTAGAGCAATCGGATCAAAGCCGGTGAATATTGCGTCCGCAGAGGGTCGTATAATTCCGCTGGAGAGCCGTCCAAAACAAATAGAGCCGGCGTGAAAATGCAAATGATGCCCGAGCACAAGGAAGCGCGGAAGATTTGGGGCCGTTAATCCCGCAAGCGGCCAGGTGCGGTGTGACTGCGCGTCTCGGCCGCCTTTCTAGGTCGAAATGCCGTCACCCCAATGGCAATAAACGCGAGAAGCGTGGACAATGGACTGTTAAGTGTATGGGAACCTAAAATTAACCGGTTAAATCTCTTGCTTTCAAAGCACATTCGTAGGTTAAGTGGATGTACAGGTAGCTCCGAGCACTAGAAAAGCGATGGCGAGTGACCGAAGAGTGGACAACTCCGCCAAGGTGGAAACGATAAAAAGTGATAAGGATCCCGCGTCCGACCTACTCATGAGAGGTTCGTCAACGCCGACGCTTATGTTCCTGCATCTGCAATAATAAGTCTCGGGGATCGATCAATGTCGCGCAAGCCCCGGAACAAGTAGTGTCGATGCACGCAAATCTGATTGATTACCCCTAGCCATACAAGAGGCGCCTGCTTATTAGCATGGGAATGCCCACGACCCAGTGTCCTGGCTGCCCCTACCAAGCCACCGTTCTAAGGAACGGTATAGAAGAACATCGTATTAGATGGAGCATACTTATTCGAAAGTGTTCGAACGTTTCCCCCCCAGTCTAAGCCTAGCTACCTCCAAGTGAAAATAGTAACGTCTTGCGGCTATAAAGAAGACAAATGCACTGACGGCACCTAACTACGCCCTATTTTTGAAACAAAACAACTTCCGTTGAGCCATCGACCACCGGCAGAGACAGGAAACATTTAGGGTAACGTCACAGAGCAGCGGCGATGGCCCCATTTGTGGGTCACAAAGCGGCATTTTCCGCCTTTTGCCAGTAAGCTGCGGTAAAGCCATTGGTGGTAAAGGAGAGGGGTGCTCGACAGTCGGTTAGGCTACGACGAGGCAGTGGAAGGGCCGAAGTAAATTTCCAGGCGTTTCACCCCTTCACGAGTCTCATTTATCATTCTCACTGCTTCTGCGTGCACGGACTGAAGCGAGCAATTAATTACGGCACGAGAACTGTCGGCGGCTAAAGAAAAGTTCTAGCGCTTATGGAGCCGTGAGCCAATTATCATGGCATGACTGACCACCCACTATACTTTATGGGAATGTTGCAAGTCGACGCATACTGGCACATCTTGGTTTTGGGTTGAACTCGGACATGAACGGTAAATTATAGTTTCCTCAAGCACTAGGTAAAGCGGATAGGACATGTTCGTCGGTGTAAGTCGGTACTGTAGGCGAAAGTACTAAAACTGGCATTTCTATCTCGACTTCTCATCCGGTACCGAGGATGGACCTTAGTACCGCATGATGGCAGCACCGCAGCGGACGCCACTTATGTCGCCGTCTTAGTGCCGAAAGGTACGAGTGGGAACCACTATGCATCAGAATTACGTCCACGAAATAGTATCGGAGGCACTATCCAGCTAGCTCCAAGCTTCAGCACGAGTTCATTATAGGGTCTACAGTTCTAGTTTGCTGGCATTTCATCTGTCAGCTCGGGGTTTCCAAAATTGCCGAAAAAAATAATCACTAGCTCTAGTGGGAAGGTTGTAATCGTCAACCAAACTTCGTGGATGAGTCATGCTTCCACCTATTCATTCAATAAAGCTTCTCTGGTGCTTTGCTTGAAAACGTTGGCGCGGGACACCGTGTTTTAGGTGGGGCTTAGTGGCTTCATCTGGCTTGGTGCTGTGTACGCTTTGTTTTATGAGTGGGCTCATTTGTAGCAGAACGCCGACCCGCGTCGCAAGCACCCTCAGTGGCCCAAATACTTTCTAGCGCATCCTGTAGGAAGTAGTCGGAAGTCGCTTCTTAGCGCCTGATGGTCACTCTTGACTTGCGATGGATGAACAGGTACATCCCACACACCCGGTGGCTGGAAGTGGGTCGCTGACCGCCTCCTTGGTCAGTAACGGCGGGCGGCCTGTCGTCCTCCGGTGGACGCCAATTTCGAACAGGAGCATTCGATTCAGAGGGGAAACGTCGTTTCACTGCGCAGCACCGACCATCCAGCTGCGAATTCGCCGCGCGCTTCAGGGCCACCAGGGTGCGTGAACCATCAAAACACGCGCAAGCGACGGCAGCCTCAAGGGCGTCCGTCGGGCCGGTTCAGTGGAGACGCTGCATATCTGTCGCTTGGCAGCATGCGTGTCAGTTACATCACAACATTCCTCACCTTCTTCGTCCTTACCGTTGTCAGTTTACGCAGCGGTTAACCGATTACGTCGCTGTGAATGTTTGAATGACACCTCTTGTCGTCGGTATCGAACAGACGTTTGTTTAGCACACGAAATGAACTTGCATAGCGCTCTGTAGCAATGCCTCGCTTGCGCTGACACCACCTTACGATGCCATGGGTAGCTCCCGGAAGCGATGCGGCTGGCTTTCTTTCTTTCTACTGCTGCAAGTTCTCGCATTCACGGCGTGTCTGCTTGCAGTCGTCAGCCCCAGCTGGCAGTATGTATACCTGGAGGTACATTGTTTCACGCCGGTACTTGGCTGAATCTGGATGCTTTTAGGACGGCAGGACTGAGCACCACCACGGGCTCTGGCTAGACTGCAAGCGCGATTATTCTAACGACTATGGACGGCCTCGCGAATATTACGAAAGCTTATACAGGTAATGCCCAGTGCAAACTTCCATCATTTTACTTGTTTTACTTTTTTTAAACTTTTACTACCTTGTATGTGCCTTGGGATACTGTCCTAGCCAGCCGGGTATGGGATAGCGGTGACCGGCGCTTTGCTATAGCGGCTGCCGCCGAATAACCTTGAAAATTTTCCCCCGTCAACGCCATTCGAAATGGCCTCGTTGACTCATCATGTGACCATTAGTTGGCATAATTTTCCCAAATGAGGCCCTCTTGTAGGAGGCAGTTCGAGTCTCAAGCGGTATGGGAATAACGCATAAGGCAGAAAACTAGCACATCACCGAAAAAAACAAGGAATAGACAGGAATTAAATTATTACAGAGGTGGATTTGCAGACTTGACCATCTACAGGGCCCGTTTGATCAGTTTGCTCTACCACCTCTGCTATGCGTGTACAAGTTTGACTATTGGATGGACGATGAGGACCTTTACGAGCACGGCTACGACGTAAGCTCGCACGAAACAACAACCGATCTTCTGAACAGGGCTAAGGCGTGATGTGTTTAGGAAAATCGACTGCAGGACGACGCCCATCAGCACCTATTCCTCGGTATGTTAGTTTCCGAGGGCGTAGCATCAAGTAGTCAATGTTCAAGACTAGCACAGGAGAACAATGTAGTTTCAGACCAGCAATCAGTCATTTAGGCTGGAAAATTGCTGCACTGACAGCCTTACTGTTCGGGTTGGTATGCTCACTCAGTGCCATCATGATTCTCTTCTGTGCCTTCTGCCACCGCTTGCTCATTTGCGTCGCTAGCGTCCTCGTATCCCTTGCAGGTAAAGTTGTCCGGGTCAAGGCATGTAACAAAAATGCATTCAGTAGTCACTTATTCAATCGGTAACGTAGTCTTCTACATGTACGCCAACTATCAAGACAACAACATCCTGAAAGAGGAAGATGGAATCTATGAGGTACGTGCTATTATAAGTAGAGGATACTGAGATAGGGTAGTTACCATAAGAAGTGTAGGATAGGAAGTCTGAGGTACCCATTGTTACAAGCAGTCCTACTTGTAAGGCATGCATTCTTTCAGCAATACTTCGGTTGGTCATTCTACGCTTCGCTCATCGGCAACGGCTTGCTCCTTATATCCGCCGTTATCGGCTGCCTTTCGACATCTGCGGTTGTGTCTTTTCGACGAGCTAAGCTGGTGAAGATCGAGGTATGGAGTATTTCTTGCCTCTCCCAATGTTGTGCTCAGGTACAAGAGGACGACAATAATCAGTTGTTGAACAGTATCGGCAGCAGCAGCAACGACCGCATAACCCCCTTCAAAAGGGCTTATTCCGCTGTGTACAAGATAGACTCGTCAGAGCTACGCAAGTGGGAGCGTGAAGCCATGCGTAGAGTCGAACAGGTCACTAGGGTTAGCTGTTACTGACCGACATGCTTCTTCAGAACAACTTCAAGCGTGCGAACTCAATGCCGAATATCAAGAAAGGCATTATGAGGTCCTCCTCCATCATCATGGCACATTCTAATTCGGATATTTCGAAAGCAGCAACGGAACCCGCGCAGGTTAGCACAGCTTAAAAAAACGGCCTTTATTCTCACTGCTTTATTCAGAGGGTGGGGAATACAGCTCACACCATGAATATTGCGGTTACAAGCGGGGCCCATTGCCGACAAGATGCTCTCCGTGATAGGCCGCTCATTCCGGAGGAAGTGGTGTACGAGTACGTGGATCCCAGCTCCATCTCACTTAGCTCAACGCGGATGAACACACTAGACGCTTCGCAGTAAGTGTACCGTTAGGCTTCGCATCACTGTATGTCAATCCCTAGCGTCACGTATTTCTCTTTTAGACACGCGGCATTTGACTTGACCAGAAATTTGTACGACCCGGTGGCCTCCGAATCAGCAGCGTCCAGTGTGCGAGAATACGGTGAAGACGAATACCTTCGACCCAAAAATAGCGCTCTGAGACAAAGACAATCAAAGACCCAAATAACGGACCAGATCATCACAGAATTCAAGTCGTCTGCAAATTTCCATCAGCCAAGTAACTTTTATACCCATCTAATTTATCACAGAAATCGCTTAAGGGAACGTCCCGTCGGCTAGTGCAAGCGCTGTACTACATTGTCGTGGTGCGTCAACGAACTTTGATGTAGAAGCAAGGCAAGCTACCGGCTTCCACAAGAGGCACGAGTCCGTCGATCAGAATAACGACGGTCCCGCGACATTGTCGTTAACAACTTTTTCGCCGACCCATGCCCCCCCTACCACCCGTGCCAGTACGTTAGTAGAGTAGAGTATTGGAATATGCATGCCTTTCAGCCTGCACGACCTTCAGTTTCCAAGCTAAACCTGCCGAAAGAGCCGAGTCTGAGAACGCTAGCTGAGGACGTCGTGCAGATTAACACATTTGCCGCTGGCAGCGGCGGCTTCGACTCGAACGTCAGGAATAGGTAGTCCTATACAAATAATGAAAGGGTCCTTGTAAGGGAACCTTGATCTTAGGTCCATCACAAATTTGGCGGCTACCGGAAGTGACCGCGCTTCGGTCAGCGGCATCTTCCAGCAGAGCGAATCCACAGAGCTTAGTTCCCGCGACGGCTCCTTATTGAACGGGTCCACGGCCGGTCTCAGAGAGACGTCGTTTGACGCGTCATTGCTTCGCTTCGGACGATATGCTCCATCTGAGGCGGACCGCTCGATCGGATCAAGTGCCACGTTCCGACCTACGACGCCTGCAGGCTACGAGTTGGACGATCCCCAGTCTACGACTGCTTCGTTCCGGGCCTCGGCGAGCAGAAGCCAGTTGATAACTGCCGTACCGCCTCGGTCAGCCCGAGCACTGCCTCCACCGCATGACACTATGGTTTGATCTGTTCTTTCACATTGTCAGCCCGCAACGGGACTGTTTCTGATTCATGTGCTATGATAAATGGACAAAGTGGTCTTCTTGAGACGACGATATCTTAGACATACCGTATTTCTTCTATTATAGCACCGCCTCTAATAGAGCCCCACCTCTAAGATAGCTCCCTCGGAGAGACCTTACGAAAAATATAGCCCCACCCTCTAATATAGCCCCCCCCCCCAAATAGAGCCCCAACACCAATATGTAAGACCGTGTTTCCGGGGTGCTGGTTCGCTTGATTAATGTAATGAGGTTGTGTTATGGTTGTTCATGCGCAGTCGTGCCCTAATACAAGGTATATGGTCAGAAAAAGACTAAAAACCTACAGTTTCAGTCGATTTCCTTACCTTATTCACCCTTTTCCCTACCTGTCAGCGCCTGCGGCGGGCATCCGAAAAATACAGCCCCACCCTCTAATAGAGCCCCACCTCTGATACAGGCCCCTCGGAGAGCCCTTACGAAAAATATAGCCCCAGGGGCTATATTAGAAGAAATACGGTAGTTTGTCTGTTACGGTGCTCGCAACTCTTGGGCGCCACCGGAAATTACTGGTCGGACATTGTAGGCGGCAAAGCAAAATTTGCAAAATCATCCTCTACAAAATGTGACACCCATTTAAAATGGTAAATTGTACGCCATCCTTCATAATTAAGTAGGCGTCAAACACCGCCACCGATAATGCGTGGTAATTAATTGTCCGAACTGGCCTTTATAATGCCTCAGCAGACATGCATTGTCAACGGTGCAATTAGTAGTCCCCGCGGAGGCGATACAGAGAATTATGAGGATCAAGCGGGCCAATATGCAAGCTAATGAGGGTAAAGGATTCATCTGCTCCATACTCACCAACCACTACAACGGGCGACCCATGTGCTGCCAATTGTGTTCCACCACTACAATCATCGGCGCAAGCAATGATCCCGCTTCCGGTACGAGATCGGGCCTTGTTTTGCAGCTTTGTTTGGAGGAAGTAGGAGAACATAGGGGCTTAAATTAGAAAGCGTGTGCGATTAACGGCGATCTGTGCTTGCTTGATTTCAGTGCGAAAATATTGTTTTGTTCACAATTTTCGCACGGCAGCCCTGTTCCCAAGCTTTTCAGGTTGGCATTTCTGCTGCGCCGTGCACGAATCTGTTCTGGTTTCTTAGACAAAGTGCATTGACGCAATCGCTCCCGGATATTTATTTCTCCTTTCATGTCCTTTGTCCAAACACGCAATGCACACCCGATCCGGTACGGACATAATAGGTTGAACCACTGAACCGTCAGTACAGTGCGTGCGAAAGGACGTGACATTCAGGTGGTCCCACGGATGTTGATAGGGCCGCAGCACGCATTGCTGACGACAGTTGCCTAGAAGTAACCTCACAACTTGCGTAATTCTGCAAGTTGCAAGAATTCCTCGATTATCTTCTGGCTAATTCATTTTTGGCACACGAAGAACCCCTTGTCCTGAAGAGACGCCCGTGAACAAGCTGGAGCATCCGACATCAACTGTCTACAGGGCAACCGACTACAGAAACAAATGTCTGGATCACAGTACGTGTACTTATAGCAAAAGTCACGCGGAATTTCCCTAATAGCGTCTGGATTATCCACCCTCGACGTGTCCTTAAAGGACTGCTAATCGGCCGCCAGCAAAGATCGAGCAGGGATGATTGCACTTCTGCCACCCTCTTCCGCGCGGGAAGCTTCATTTCCCATGGAGCACTGCACCGAAATACTTGGTATCATTACAAGACAATGGAAGTGCAAGAACAGTACCGTAAATATTTGTTGCGCTAACTGCTTCTTAAAAGAGAAGAAGGCTAGGGTGAATCCTCCCTCCGTAAAGTGCACTAGCGCCTTGTTCACGTCTAAGTGAAGAGGCGTTAAAGTGCACGGATCCTAAAGGTCATTCGTCGGACAAGCACAGCGTCAGCGTAACATCAGGGAGATAGTCTGCCGGATCGCTGAGCTAATGCTTTAGCACATTACAATGCCAAAAACGTGTTAATGCTTAACCGTTGGTGCCGAAACGCTCAGCGTCGAGACGTTTAGCGCCGAAACGTTACAGTGCCGAAACGATGGTGCTAAAAGTTCAGGGCCGAATCATTGCATATTTCCCCAGGATAGAGAAAAGATGACCAATAACGTCGGAATTTCGACCATTCCAACATCCTCCCGAACAGGTTGCCTGCAAAGGTCAGGGTGACGTTTTTAACATTTTCATTGTCTGACACGCCTCCACTCATTGTTTTGCTTGCTCCAGCTTCTTGCGAAGCCACGTGGCGGCATTCCACCTGAATCAGGAGCAGATCATCCGATAAAAAATTAGTGGAACATGTTTCACACGTAGATAATCGATGGGTCATTGGACGATGGGAAGCATGCGTTGGCAGGAAAACTCTACGGAATTTTTCCTGCATTCTGATGTTTGCCCTTGCTAGGACCACCTGTAGTGAAGGCACTAAGTCTCGTGATGCTTACTGCCCGGTCAACAACTCGCAGTGCAAAGAGATTAGCTATGATCCAACAATACGAAGGATACGGAAATCTTTGCTCTGTTGCTTCGAAGAACCTATGATCGCCTTCCGGCAGAGTGCAGCCGCGTGCACTATGCGGGAAATGAAGGGACAAGCGGTCGACTACAATGCGTTTGATGTATCCGGCCAAGTGCGAGATCCACTTGGCCGAGAAGGCTACCCGCGGATTACCTCAGGTAAACAGAGAAAAAGTTGGGCACATGCGCGGATAAGACGCAGATATTGCTTCCGTTGATCCCTACGTAACATGTTTAAGGTCGTTGAACGCTGCGCACCAAGCATTCGGATTTCTGCTACGGTTTTACCACAGCGAATTGCTAAAGATATGGCCGTACCAGTGGCCTTACGTTCAGCAGAAAACTTTTGTAGTGATTTCAGTGTGTCTCGTCTTGGATCTACAAATCCGTGGCGCCAAGTTTTGAGCACAAACGTGTGGCGATTTAAGGATAACGATCGTCAGATACTCAGTGCCTGGCAGATTTTCGAAAGCGGGCTATTCTCACCCTTAAGCAGGGTTAGAACAGGTTCGCTGTTGGAATGATGCCATGATTGTACCCATCGGTGTCTCACATACGTTCGGTCTAGCGTCTAGCATCGCATCTAGCGAAGCGATGTCGGCCAGTTCCTTTGTTTACCGTGTTCGGAGTTCGTTAATTCGGTGTTTTTCTTTAAAATCACGCCCATAATGTCAAAGTTCCTCAGTTAAGCAGCAGGACAACGAGTGGACGACGCTATACCGAGCCCGTGTGCTTCAGAACCCATGCCGGATAAACGGCTTGGCAACCACTAGGATACATGGACCAGCATGTAAAAAGGAACAAACCGCCATACGGAACAAGTAACGTCTCAAACGTGGACAGCCTAAAATAGCGATAATTCATCTACCTTTCATTGAAACAAGACCCGTCTTTAGAAAACAAACTGTTTGTAAGAGACTAGGGAACATCGTTTTTGCCGGAACAGCAGTGTGTTGTTTAAACTCCTCTGGTTCAAACATGTTTTCCGGTGCAAGTTTGCACTTCTTAATAGGGGCGTGTCATCGGGGTGCAGAGGCGTACATAATCTTTTCAGAGTCAGAAGAAGCGTAGCTCTTGGGGCGGAGCCACGTCGCTTAAAAGCAGCGGCCGGCCAAGCCGGCTAACAAATCCAGCAGTGCTCTACCGCGCACTTGTTAGCTGCCCTTCCTAACCCAAGTCCCAGAAAGCATGGTCGTCCTCAACAAGTCCGTTTTGATCACTGGCGGTAACCAGGGCATTGGTCTGGCCACAAGCCGCCTACTGGCCCGCAAGGGTTACAATGTGACGATCGCCTGTCGCAACGAAGTGAAGGCCGTCGAGGTCCTTGACCTGATCCAGGCGGAGAACGCTTCCGTAGACGTCGACTACGTTCTGGTCGACCTGGCCAGCATGCAGTCGGTGAAGGAGTGCGGAAGGCTGATGGTTGCAGAGGGCCGTCACAACTTCGACTTCATCGTCCTCAACGCAGGCGTAATGCTTCCCTCGGAGAAAGTCACCGCCGACGGCTTTGAGAGCTCCTTCCAAGTCAACTACTTGGCTCAGTACTTTCTGCTCAGCATCGTGCTCGGACACCGTGATCAAACTCGCAAGGTCAAGGTCGTCACTTTGACTTCAGTGATGCACAGGTTCGTTTTTTCGCATTAAGCTGCCTAGGAGCTTCGTTCAGCACCTTACATTTGAAAATGTGTGGATAAAGAGTTTTATTTGTCATCTTCAGACTGTGCGGCAGTGTCTTCCCCATCAACTTCGAGAAGTTTGAATGCAGCAAGCGCAACCAGTGGAGATCATACGCGTCGTCCAAGTTCGCCACCGCCGTCATGGCCCTGAACCTCAACAAGCTCCACAACGTGACCGCAGTGACCGTCCATCCTGGTAAGTATTCCGTCAATGTCCTTTTCAGTCTAGCGTTCAGTACCAATCACTGAGCCATCCCTAACGCTATACAATTACTTACTGAGCATTTTCAGGCGCTGTCCGGACGAACATGACCAACAACATCTCGAACCGCACGAGAAAGTACCTAACGTTCCTGAAGTCCCTGCTAATCTCAGCTGAAGACGCGGCGCAGAACGTTGTCGGCTGCATGGAGAACCCTCAGCCAATGTCCGCCCTGGGCCTGTATCAGCACGCAGGCAAAGTCAACAAGCTGTCAAAATCCGTCCGAAGGCCCGCAAACGGCGAAGCGCTGGAGAAGATGACGCAAGGCCTCCTTCAGCAATTCCTGTAGAAGGCTCGTACCCGTTAGTAGTTGCATTCACTTGTTGTACATAGAGTCAACCTTGTTGTTGTTAGTTTCCTCCTGCTCTCTCTCTTTCCTACCTCTATGCGAGGCTGTTAACCCACGTATCTCATCCTTTCCCATACGAACCGGTGAGTACCGAGGCCTACGTGGAAGGTCCGACGCGTCCATTCTCATGGCCAGTCCCATGAGTGCCATATTCCACGCATTCGTTCCTTTTTTTACCACTGCTTGAGAGTACAAATCCTTGCCATGCTTTACTGATGCCAAAGAACAAAATAAATGTGAAACATTGTAAAAGCCTCTTACACAATTTATCCATACGCTAAACGTAGACAGTAGAACATTTGCATAGGGATCATGGACCGCTACACTCAAGAATGTTCTTAATGCGGGTCAGGTTGTCGTCCAGAGGAGCTCTGTCTTCGTCGGTAGCGTTCTTCTTCTTGATTAGGTCGACCACTTGCTTCTGCGCCTCCAGCAGAAGGGCGATCAGATCGGCTGATACGGGCTTGGTTAACGTAGGTCCAGCAGTGGCCAGATGTTTGATCAACGGTGCAACGAATTTTCCGGATGCGTAAACCGCGACTTGCGCATAGTGGGCATACGCGAGGAGCACGGCCAGCAAGAGACCAGTTGGTGCATCAGCGGTGGAGTTCAGCTGGGTTCGCAGATCGCTTGCGCGGGTCGCAGTGAAATCCGACCTAAACCTTGCAAAGTGCCAAAGAGGTAACTTATCATGTGCCTGCTAGTCAGGCTTCGGCTTAACAGTATATGCTTAAGAAAGTACGTCCACTTTTACGTCACAAAATTCCAAGCCAAGGATCGCGGTTATGTTTTCGTAAACATTATAAGTCGCACACAACAAAACACTGTGTACGACGCGAGCCAGCAGCGACGTCCGCTCGACCAAACGACAGTGTTTTCCCCGAGGCGCGAAAGTACAACCGAACGCGCAGTCACGCATACACACCTGGTCTTCTTGTCGGGCGGTTTGACCATCAGAGAGCACACGCCCAGCCCGGCCACCGCGTCGTGGAACAAGTTGAGCTCCGTGAGCGAGGTAAACAGTCTGGATAAGGCCTCGCGGGCCTCGACTTCTGGAACTGATGCGATCAGCTCGTCTCTAGCCTGAACATAAACAAGGTTATGTAAAGCAAAGCATACACAAATCACTTTTGCATTTGTCGGGGGCGCATCGGAAACGTTCGCAACGTAGGACAGAACAAGGTTAGCGAAGTCGGTGCACGCGCTCTTCAGCAAGTACTGCTTCAGGTCTGCCTCCAGCGAATCTGGAAGCATTGAGAACTCTCTCCTGCTCTTTGCTACAATAAATTGGTGCTTAGTTAAAACTCTCTAAGATCCGCCTATGTATTTTACTTGAGTTCCATGGGGCCTTCTCTCAGCTTAAAGTGCAAGCACTGTTGACGTCACGGCGGCTGTCGTTACATCCCGCGATTTATTATCCTTTTGGGGGCGCATTGCAATCGTAACGTTTTTTATGCGCTCGGCGCTTTTGAAATAAATGCAAATGCACTTTTCCAAAGCACTTAGAATGCAAAGACGTCACCGAAGTCACGTTCCGCAGTGCTCCCACTGAACCCACGATGCTCCGGGGATCAGCTAAGAGGGATGCGAAACATGGTGGATCATTCGAATGGCATAAAGTTTCCATGCTCACGGAAGAACGTACCTTCGAACGACGATGCACCATTCTCAAAGCAAACAATGGAATGGTACAGGTCCTTCAGTCTTGCACGCCGCTCCTCCTGTGACTTTCTCTGATCCCCAGATCCGGCCTGCTCCATGGCCCTGAGGAACTTCTCGATCTTGTCGCGATACGACCAGTTCACACTATTCTCTACTTCTTCGACGAGCTCGTCCAGTAGACCGGACGGTAGCGCACAGGATGACTTCACTTGCGCCACAACCTCCTGCCGCGGAATGTGAATGCCGGTGAATGTATCTAAAGACTCAATGAGTCGATCATTCTTGGTTACGCAAAATCCGTCCGTACCTAGTTTCGCGTTGCTTGCTGCTGCGGTTTTCGACTTGGTTCCAGCTCCAGCAGCCTTTTTCCCTCCCTTCTTCTTGCCACCCTTAGTCGACGCCCAATCGTCCTAAAATGATCGATCGGATGTACTGTTTTAGCATCTGACCTACCTCGTCGTCCTGGTTGGCCTTCTTTCCAGTAGCTTCTGGCTGCGATTTTCCGTCCTTCATAAGTTTGGCGACATTTGGCGCGTCGTTCTTTGCCTTCTCGTCAACGAACGCTTCCAGCGAGTCCGCGATCTTAGCGACTATCGCGGGATCGTACAACGCCCTATTGTCCAGTGTCCTCCATGTTGGATGCGACTTTTGGATTATCGCGAGCACTTTCTCGAGGTCGTGGTCGTCGAGAGTGGTCAATGCCTGCGGCAAAACTTCTTCAACTGCGCAGTACTGTTGAGCTGCCATCTTTTCTGAAGAAATGTCGCGTGACACGTATGTTTCTATTTCGCATGTCTATACCCTCGACTGATTGCTGCAGCTCGTCGAAGAGCTCCTGGCCCACCACGGACGACGGAAGCACGATGAGCTTGTTGAACTCATCTTTCGGGAGCAGTTCCTTGAAGTATTGTGCGACGTCGGCGATAGAGAGCTTCTTCGCCACGTTTATCTCTGGAAACATACCGGTTTCTCCATGCAATTGTGAAATTTGTTTTTAGTAAGCATTCTGAGGTGATGTCAACAATCGGGAGATCGCTGGTACGATGCACTTTGCAGACTGCGAAAAAGCCCATTAGCCTAATGCACCGGAAGCCGCGTCCGGCCATGGTAAACACGCGGTGATTTATTTTTCCTACTACCGCTATTGGGAAGACATCCGCCGGCGACGACCCACTCATGTTATATTGCTCATAGAAAGGGCACTCACTCACCGAAGTGTCCGTTGTCCTTAAAGTGCTTGAGGACGAAAGTGCGGACCAAATCCTCGTAAACGCGTGGCACGTACAACGACTTCAGAGAACTCTTGCTGCCCACCACGCGTCCGGGGACCTGCTTCGCGTCGTCGAGCTCCGACCAAAGCCGTTGGAACAGCTGCTGTGAAACGCGAAGGTGGTTGAAGATGCTTTGCAAGGACACCGGTCTGGAACGTGCCGGTTCCGTGTGTAACGAGAGGATTAAGTATACTTTGTTAGGGCTAGCAGCACTGCACGGAGCTTGGTGCGTTGAACGCCCAGAAATCGCTGGGTATACAGTTGATCGTCGTGTCGGACGGCATGGATCTTGCGGCCCAGCTCCGGGATCAAGTAGTTGTGCAGGATGTCGGTCGGCAGGTCCCACTGCTTGGTCAGCTGAAGAGTCGACAGCTGCCCGACCTCATCAAGTTGCGCATTGAGCCGCATGCACAGGTTGTCGATGTGTTCTCTAAAGCGATGGAGCTTATGCGGCGTCATGGACGAATCTTACCGCGATATAAGCTCTCCGTTGCAAAGCACGAAAGAATCGGACTGCTTCGTGATCACGGCAGCCGCATTTTCAATATGGTCAAGCTCGATGTTGAGCCGCAGAGCCAAATCAGTGAGCGCCGCTCTACCGTCGGATGCTATGCATTCGTTGCGCACTTCGGTGACGAGGTGCTTCTTCGTCACGTACTCCTTGCTGTCCGTTGTCACGACGATGTCAATCGCGCCCATGGCCATCAACTTGCTTACTAGCTCGACGCAGTTGCCGTCAGACAATCTACAATGTGACTCGCTTGTATTTGCATTCTCGACATTACTTACTTCTTAGCGCCTTCAGCTAGTTGCACCCGCTGGAGGTCAGCGGCAAGCTTTTGAATGTCAGCCCACGTTGTCATCTTAACTGACTTGGTGATGTAGCATTATACGTGCTATGTGTCCAATGTATTTTGTACCGCGTTAAACGCGCTGTAATACGCGAAAGAAACCGTGATGCTTCATTATGGTTTCTTGGAAATCAGCCATTTGGCACGGCATGCAAATAAATAAAGAAACGCACATATCACAGCACATACACGTCATTGGGGCCATCGGCCATAAATATGATATGATTATTCAGCCGAGGTCCTGGCAGTGATCTCGTCCAGTTTCTGATCAACCACGCCATGCGACTTCACTTTGTCCTTTACGAACGCCGTGTCGAAGAAAAGCTGTCGACGGATCTTTGCTTCGTCAGTTTCTGCTTGGGCACCGCTGCCGTCTTGTACCGCTCCTTTCCGCTTGAAGCGTTGCAGGCTTGATCCCGTCTGCTCGACCGACTCCAGGACCTTAAAGCCAAGATCATAAAGGTATTAGCAAACACATTTATGGTTCTCTTACCTGTACCGCTTTCTCAGTAAAGACATCCACAGCGCGCTGGGCCACTGCAGTGGAGATGGATGTGGCTTGTTCTTCAGTCCACTCCGCCGCCTCGACTTCTTTTAGAAACGCGTCGAGGTCCGCAAACGCGGTTAGCAAGTACTCCGAGTGAGTCGTAGGCATGGGCCTCTTGGTCCATCGGTATTGTCGAGGAATGTCGTGAACTCCCTCGAGCGCCTAGAATTCCATTGTTGGTATCAGTCTAAGCTGCTTAAGGGAGGGAAATATGCAGCTTACTTTTCCGACCCGGTCGATTAAATCAGACCGAATGACGCCAACCATATCGGCTCTCTTGCGAGCTAGTTCTTGGGAGAAGAGAGTCAGGCATTGCCCGAACGGCGTCGGATCTGTCTTCGACAGCTTGAGTTGCTCCCAGACTTTAGTGAGACAGAGATCGAACAGTTTTCCGTCGAAGTAGGCAACGTCGCTGGTCAGGTTGACAAGGGCGAGCCACTTGGGCGAACCTTCTTCATCTGTTTGGAACCTGCTTAAAAGTGATCATGTATGCCTTTATAGTGGAAGTAGCTAACCTTGAGAAGGTGGACAGCCACTCGGCATACTCAGACAGGATCTTCAACGTGAAGTCCCAGAACTTGTCGATGACGCCATGCAGATAGACTTCATCGGAGTACAATCTGTCGATCGCCGACAACACGGAGCTCGATGGAAGGAAGCGGCACTTGAAACGTCCGTGCTTCTCGTCGCCTGCGCTAGTCGCAGTAGCATCTTGCATTGCGTCGTTTATCGCCTGCATCAAGGGCTGCGTCTGAAAGGAATAACATATGCACAGTTCACTTATGCATGTTGTGTGTAAGCTCGTAATTGCTCATACAGCCTACCTCGAGCTTGGCATAGACGACGGTGTTGAACTTAGATTTGATCTCCTTCAAGAATGCGCGGAAGTCCTTATGGTTCGGCCACTGACGAACGAACTCCTCGGTCAAGACGTAGCACAAGTGGAACGTGCGGTTGTCACTTGGCACTAGGATGAAGCGGAAACGCTAAACTTTACGTAATTTACACTGGTCGCTCTCGCATCACTACGTACTTCCTCCAGGACGTTCGAGACGAAGCGAAGAAGGCTAGCGTTGATGAAGAACTCGACCTCGGCCGTGTTCTGCGATGCTTTTACAGATCGTTCCGTCCATCGGCTCCTCATCTTCAACAAAGAGCCTGACCGTGATCTACTCTATTCATGATGCTTACCGACGTCACAGATGCGTACAAATTCTTGAGACCAACGTATGGCTCTGCGTTCGCGAGTTCCACCGCCTTGCAAATTACATCGTCGACGACACGGCTAATTGCCATCTCTGTCTCGCCCATTAACGACAGGATGGAAAGGATGAGTGCTACATGCCGAAACTCGCCGCGCAAGCCGGATATTAGCGTGCTCGTAAGAATCTCGCGTGCTTGAGCGAAGCATGCCTCTTTGGCCAGCACCGCCTTCTGTGGGACCTTGTTCTCGCCAATGCGGCTGCTGAGCACTTCCGCCTCCGCAATGTCGTGTGCGAATCTTGCCAACCTAAAACCGATGTTTGAGAAACACTGTTTTCCATGCGTCGCAGTAGCGTATCATAGGAAACTGCTGCATTGCAGAGCCTATGTGAAGTAGCAGAAAGCTACAAATTCTTAGACTACAAAGCCAACTAATTTAGCAGAGATTTTCTAGGGTATAACTCCAGCAGCACTCACCATTTGTCTGACAATTCAGCGGGCCTCCGATGGATGCTGCCGGAGAGACGTTGGAGCGAGAGAAGCAGTGACAGTTTGTTTCGCGTTTGCACTTGCTCTCTTCGGTTGTGCGCAAGTTCCTCGCACCTATGGTCGATGGCCTCTGCAGTCTTCTGGATGTCAGCTGTAGAAGTCTCGAACGATGTCCACAAAGTCTAGAAGCAAGAGGTTGACGAGTTGAAGAAGCGTTGACTTACCGAAAAATCGGATGAGATCTTGTCGATGGATTCTTTCAGGGCGGCCAAACTGGACGAGAGGCTGACGAATTCCGTGTAGTCGTCGTTGATGAGCTCCACCATGGAGTTCTGCAGGATGCGAAGGTACGCTCGAAGGTCATTGTGTAGCTGATCGAGCGTAGCTCTCCGCCTGGCAAGGCCCAGAAACCGCTCGACACTGAAGTCCGAGCGGCTGAAGTGCGCTTTGTTGAAGCACAGAGACTGGTGATCCTGGACGGACATGCTTTTCGGAATCTGCACGGGCCCTTGCAGCAGTCCGTTTTGTAGGGTGCCCATGCTCGTGGCCGCAACCATTGGGTGCAACAGAATTTACTCTGCTAAAGGTTCCGATGTGGCAGCAACGAGTCGCCACAGACGTGGATCGTGTCGGTGGCATCGTGAGCGGTCCTCCTTGCATGACAAACAGGCTCATTCATTTACCCGACGAGATTCAGAAGGAGTTCTTGTAAAGAAGGAATCCAACACATCGTCGAAGAAATCCGTTACGTTTTAGGCAAGAATTTTCAAAACTGCTTCGGTCAATTCAGCTGCCAATAAACGAGACTCGCTTAAAAGTGCCTCGTAGCAAATATCGTTTGTAGCCGCGGAAGCAAAATTGTTGCCCTTTCAACATGATAAATCCGTTGCCCTTGAAGTTAGTCCTCCGACAGCCATGATGCATGAAAAAAAGACGTAGAGACTACGCGACACCAAAATCATTTTTTCATGACTTGTGCATCAAATAAGCTTGCTTCGAGGATGCTACTAGCTGACAATTACATACGCATTTGAACCGTTACTTGCACAGGTATGTAACTGTACTGGCAGGCAAGAGACAGCGTTCTGAACCGAGGCACGCGCCTCGCCGTGGACGCCTCCCTCTAACTTCCGGAATATTGGATTACGCTCCGGAACCTTGCTGTGGGATTTGTGTTTGCCACTGGAAGACCGCTTATGACAATTATTCTGCCTTCTTCGAAATGTTCTGTGTAAACAATTTGGTTTCAACGATGTTTTGCCTATTAGGTCGATTGTTAGCCTAGGGCCACATCATTATGTGCGAGAGGCGCAGGGTGGGTCAGCCTGAGATGAAGCCAGCGATTTCCTTCTAAACATCGCTTAGAATGTTGAACTTACCCTCAGCAAAGCTAGAGTTGGTCTTAAGTTTAGCTTGATCATACAATGCCTTAGGCATATTGTTCGTGCTGTCATGTTGTGCTTTGTCCATGCGTAAACATTGGACATTCTCTATAAGGGCGAACGCTTCCATGTAGGTTCGCGCGAGAATCGTCATGCGAAGATTGACTATGGTTGGCTGCGATGATTTGACACTGGATTATTCGACAAGTCCTCCGCGTAAAAAAATCATAGACGTAGTCCAAAGACCAATATAACGCAAATCGCAGTCGCAGGGATCGCGACTTTGGTTCCGAGAATCCAAAGTCCTCATGGCTTATTCTCATTTCTCTGCCCTTCAACGTTGTTTTATCCAGATGCGCTAAAGCTTACTTTTATTTACAGAGCCGTTGGCAGCGAACATACCTAATAGTAGGGGCGGCATGCCATCTCAGACAGTGCCCTCTGTTTTCCATACCCGCAGGGAGCCTTTGTCCGTATAGGAAAATAAAGCAAACATGCTCAGGAGGCGCAATTAGCAATCAATTTTTCCTGGAATCCATGGGTTTTCTAAGGCCATCCGGGTCACGCCCATCCGGTGGAGGGCACTGAATAAGCCGTGGAACCCGAAGTGTCGGGACGAAGTAAATTGACGACTCCTGCTTAAGTAGTCCTTCGCGGGCATCCCCAAGAAAAGCGCGGGATTATTCGGTAGAGCCTAGTTGTCAATCATTCCGTTCGTTTTAATAGCGCGTTCAAATCAGTTATAACGAAGGCCTACACAGGGTCCGGCTCACCCTTGTTAGGATGTACTTCCTCCTTTACGCGGCTCGAGGGCTCATCAGGGTCGTTCGTTGTTGCATTTTCTGTTCCAGTTTATGGCCTTAACGAGGCTGACGCCAGTGCGTTGGCAGCCTGGGCTCTGACTACCCATCCCACCTTTTCCGCTCACATTAAGCATGGGACTACGCCATCTTGCATTTCATGCCCTCATGGCTACATCTACACGGAAAGGGGAGAGGGTGTGTCAGCGCCTCTTCTGAATTCAGCGTCCACGTTTGGCGTACCTACTTGTGAAAAGATAAAGAAAGTATTGCGCATGTCTGCTTTACTGCTACGCTTGCGCCACGATTCTTCCATCCGTTTTCTCAGAGGTTGTCGGGCGGGCTTGAAGAGCAACACACCGATGTCGGCAATTAACATTATTCATTGTAAAAGCGTCGGATGTCAGAACACACGGGCTAAGAGGGCGACCGCCGAATGTGCGTGCGTGCCTCCACCATCATCACGGGCACACACACACACTCATTTGGCACCGCTTTGAAGCAGACGCACGTCAAACGGTTCTGCTCGACCCACCGGAATGAATGGCCGGTAAATCCCCGTTCCCGCCGCCTCTTTCCATCACGCTCCCATGCGTCGCGTCGGTCAGTCGTCGCTTAACCCGACCTGCTCTAGGCCATTTGCAGGAGTAGTAGGAGAGGTGGAGTGCCCCGGGGCCAGTGTGGACCTTGTTCGACACGACCTTCGCCATCTTGCGGCGCCGCCGCCGCTTCCGCTAAACTCCACTTCCGGTATGGGCCGACGGTGTGGCGCCAGATGAATTCCTCCACTCTCAGATAAGGCCTGCAAACGGCACTGCTTCGTGGCGTGTTAATTACATGCGAGACTCGTTTTACTGGCGTCAAAGTTTCAATTTCGCTCATGCTTCTCCAGTATTTTTCCGTAAAAGCGAGCTGATCCTGTACTTTTGACGATGTCCTTTTAAGCGATATCAAGTGGCTATGTCGCGTTAAAAATGCCTGTGTCACAGGTTCGACGAGCCTTAAGTAACGGATATGATGTTATAAGCCCTAATTTGGGTTACGGGGCGGCGTGGGTTGTCGTGCATGGGCAAAAAATTCTCCTTAATGTCATGCACGCAATACTATCTTAGCACCCAAAAAATAGTCGAAGTAAAACGCTTAATCCCAAAACATGAATCTCTGCGCGTAACCTCTACGGCACCAGTCATCACACTGCTCCCTACCGTTGGTATCTTGTCCAACTCATTTACGACCTATTTAGAACGAGGAATCTTCGAGCTATCCGAGATATGCGAGCTGAATGGGACTAACGGTGTATTCAAGAATTCTACCAAAGTAGAGCCTCATCGCCATGAATGTCGAGGGTTGCGAGCTATTGCCCTCCGGTTCGTACCGGTGCCCTTCAGATGGCAAGGAAATCTACATTCGTAACGTGTACCCACCAATACAGGTATGTTCAGATACGATCGTTCAGGCTAGAATAACCCATAGGGCTTAAAAACTGAGATGCATGGAGCTTCAGAGACCTACTCTAATCAAAATTTTGAGACTAGTTCTCGCCGAGACAACCCCATAAGCGAATAACTTATGGAACTTAGGAGTTGCAACCACGGGTCCTTTGCGTCGTCATTGTCTTCGTCCTATGCTTTGTCGTCGGTATCTGCGGCAATTCGTCGGTGCTCACGATCATACGCGGGATCGTATCGGAACGCAAGAGTTCCCGAACGACACACAAGCGAGGCTCGGATAACGCTATTCTGTAAATTTTTGGCGTCCGCGGTTAAACAGATCCAAGTGCGCCTTACTTTATCCTTTCTGCTGTTTAGATACATCGGAGCTCTGTGCATTGTGGACTTTACCATGAGCCTCTCGCTGCCTCCGGCCATTTTGGTAAGCGGGTCACCCGATAATGCTGCTTCCCCTATTCTGGGTTCTCACATACGTAATCGCAGGCTAAATTTGCCGCTAATGACGCGACATATTCAGCCCAGAATGGGTGACTTTGTGCCGACGAAACGTGATATTCTTGGAGTTACCAGATTTTCCAGACATATCTTTTTCGGAAGCACATACGATCCTTTTTTCATCATTTTCTTTGCCACTTTTAAGACTGATCATCTGTGGAACGCGCCTAAAACATGCGCATGGCTAAACACTACATGTTAAAGTGCTTAGTTCTATAGAATACGTGAAGTGTATCGGAGAATTTTATAAGTGATACCCATGAAAACAAGTTTTCGCGAAGCCTACGCATACCGTATCCGAGAAGGCACAACAAACATGGACGACGTTAGTTTAGGACAGTATCGTCGGCTTCTGGGTGTTCGGCACGCCGCTATGCAAGATCCATCATGTGTGCGGCTCAGTCGGAAGGATTGTATCTACATTCCTCATCACAGCCATGAGTTTCGACCGGTACGTAGCTGTATGCCACCCTTACAAGCGGTACTATCGTTCACGGCGGTTCGTCATCACCACGATAATTGGTACGCGTCGCATGCGAGATCACTAACGTAACGTTGTCATTTAGTGCTGTGGGCAGCCGCCTTCGTTTTACTGCTACCTATGCTAACGTACGCAAAAGCCAACGAGGTTCTCCTTCACCAACTGAGGCAGCCTGACCCGGAGACTGGTGGCGAGAACCTCACGAGAGTACGGGTGTACAAATGTTCCGATATGATGCCACCAGCGGTCTTTTACTGGTTCACTTCAAGGTAGTCGAGATCTTTGGACTTCCTGCAGCAATCAGTTTTTTTCAGCACGTTCCTTCTCGGCTACCTAGTCCCACTTGTCCTTATCATCTTCTTCAACAGTCGACTAATTAGGAAGCTGTACCGACATACCAAGTGGGTTTCCGCTTAGGAACATCGTGATCGGTGTGCATCATGCCACCTTCGTCTTTACCAATGCTTGCAATTTTCTTTAGGGTCCTCCCACGCAGCGGTATCCCATTGAGGCGCATCGCCACCTACACCATTCTGATTGCCGTATTCTACTTCGTATGTTGGACACCGTAAGATTTGAACACAATATGCACATTTCTTCGTGCCATCGTTCAATGCCTTTTGAAACCTTGCAGATACTGGTGCTCGGTTCTCTATGCTATTTTCATGAGTCTATGGTCGGATGGGCGTGGGCAATCCAGCGAGATGCTGCTTTTTGTCATCTATTGCGTCCACCTTCTGCCATATTTCGGGTCGGCAAGTAAGTCATAGTCACTTGACCGACAACGTCATTCTACGATCTGTATTCTACGATCTGTAGGCAATTGGATCCTGTACGGGCTGCTCAACACCCAGCTGCAAATGAAGCACGAAGCGTGGTGGTGCACCAGCCATGACGACAACAGCATGGTCACGGTGCTAAACAACGGAACGACGCCGATCGGAGAGGTGTCTAACTGCTTGGAATTGGCTCGGTAAGCCAACAGTTTTCGCTTTAATCACGGTTAGTTTCTTACAGGGTACGGCGGTCGCATTCGGTGTTGGAATGCGGTAGGGAACGAAACGGTGTTTCTCTCCATACGGGACTGAAAACGGGTCATGCGCCACCAGCACTGGTGGTTCAGAGCAACGAAGACGATCTCATATAGCTCATTTCCTGCGAGGTTTACTCGAAGTTTTATACATTGCGCGACGGTTAAACAAGATCACAGCTTCTGCCGAATGTAAGGGCACATTGTTAAGGCCGGAATGGCGGGAGTGGACGAAAGCTGAGTGACAAAAGAATGGGCCTTAACGTGCAAAGGAGCAATGCGGTGTGGTTTCGTGGTACCATCAGCACAAATCGTGGTTTTCTTCACAGGCGAACATGAACTTCAGAGCTTGTGACCCTCGCGGAGTCGCTTGAGGTGTTAGCTTCGTAGAACTTTGACTGAAATGAATGCAGTGTGCTACAGATATGAACGCAATTGTACCGCTTCGTGCTCTTCGCTGGTGCACAACTCATTTCCATCCTCTTCGTCCGAGAAATCGCTGGACTCGTTGTCGTTGCTCACGCTAATGGTCGGAGGCGCAGAAGTTGTTTGCATTCCATGACAAAGCTTGTTGTAACACTGAAAAGATTAAGCGCGGGCAATGGTGGTCATGATGAATATGGTGACTTACAGTGTCACAGACGCGAACCGGACGCTTGCTAATCCCTTCCAGAATGAAGCTCTTTGAGGAACAACCGCGGCAGACGACTTTCCCGCACGCACGGCAATGATGGCGTCGTTGGATCACTGAGAAGTGGGTAGTTTGACAGCACATGCACTTGGGCGCTTCGCTGTCAGGAACCCAGACTGCGGCGTGATCCTTAGCTGGCTTCTTTCCGACTGAAAATAGTTCATACACGTAAATCCATGTAGTGTGCAAGAGCCGAATGAAGCTAAAGTTCCTAGCGATATGTGTGATAGATTTGTCAGGCCGCCTACTTTTCAAAAGGTCGTCAATGCTGCGAGTGATGTGGAGCATCCACTCGCTTTTCTCCGTCGGCGTAGCTGCGTAGACGGCAAATGACTTGGTGCGTGTTTTGATGAGCCAGCCATTGCGCGAGTCGCCTTCGTCGTCCAGATTCTCCAGCTTCACTTCCTCCAGCGGTACCACGTGCTGCTTGTTGTACCGCTTCTTCGCAATGAGTATGCTGCCGTAGACGAGGATGTCGTTAAACAGGAAGAACATGCGGGGCTTTGGCTTTTTCCTGCAATGGAAAGCCAGTGAATTTGTTCATGCCAAAGGGGTGTACCTGCACATTTTCACGAGCACGCCTTCGCCGACAAGAACTCTACCATGCTGCTGTAGCGGCATCCCACTACTGCCAAAGCATGATTCCACAATGGCAATCCGGCGAGCATTCGCCTCGCTGTTTCCTAAAGTTGTACGTTCAAAACAAGCATGCAATCCATCGTGCTTACGTAGTCTGTCCACCATGAAGGCAAGCTATTTCACCAGGAGGGCAGTCGACTGAATGCTGATCTCTAAATACCAGAAGCTGCTTTAAGGCAAGATTTGAATCTGCTAGCTAACGTCACGCAGATATGAGTCAGCGCAATCGCGAGCTTTGTTATGACAGCAGCTAAACAGGTCGTCGAAACTCGATATACCAAGGAATCTGTAGCGAGCTCGTTGGCGTAATGACGGAACGGTTCCGGATAGTTACAAAATTACAATGGGGTATTTTTGCGACTCCAACAAAGTAACCAACTTAGGGCAAAGCTCTTTTTTGCAAGGAGATGTTCAAGTTCATTTAACTTATAGTGAACTGAACTGATCTCTACCTCCGGTTCGGTTCAGTTTGTGGCGAAAAATACCGGTGCGTCGAAAACAACGCTCTTGGCATGAACTACTACTACGCGAGTTAGGAGCAAAGCACGGAACCGTTAGGTTCCTTAGAAAAGACATCAGAGAAGAGACATCAAAGTCTGTCAGAAGCAACAGTGTGTATCTATTTTTGTAACTAACTGGTAACCTACTTCTCATCACACGATCCTCTGTAGAAACAATCTTGATTGCCTAAGCATTTATTAAGCGACTTGTGCGAACTACGCGGTTCCAGACAGTCAGTCAGTCACGCATGTTACTATCCTGGGGATAGCTAGTAGGCGTTGGAATACGTTGGTCTGCATTAACCAATAAACCCGCAAAAGCATCGACTACATGTACAAAAAGCGAGGGCTGTCGGGACAGAAGGTAAAGGAGCCAACTAAATGAAATTGGCAAAGATTTCGTTGTACTTGTCGCACCATACAACTAAGGAATCTTGGTCAAGAAGGGACAGTCGGTCAGTTAGCACGATGTAATCCAGTCGTCAGAAGGGGGGGAGAATCACAGCTCGGTGTGCAATGACTGCGACGCCAAGCTATCGTCTGCAGGGCACGTCCCGGTGAGGCGTTTCATGGCCATCTCCGAAATTCCCACCTGAAAAACTTGCCTAACACAGATAATTGTGGAAAGCGTTACGTAGTGCGTAAGCGCAGCCGCGACGACGAAAAGGTGTAAGAGCTGATGGGACTGGAACCAGTAGTCGCATTTTCCGGGGAAGAAGCGCTCTGGCGTGCGGGTCGCGTAGAGGAAGGCGCCGAAGATATAGAGGCATGCCATAGCGAGCAGCCAGTAGAAACTGTTCTCGTCGATAAGTCGCCTCATTCCGTCCGTATAGATGAAGTGAAGGGTAGGGATAATTCCTGCAAGAATCGGACGGTCGAGGAAATATAAGAATGGAGCAGCTTATGGGGCTAGGAACGTACCGCTGCAGCCCATGCTAACGAAGACGCCCGCTCGAAGAGGTCGGTACCGGCTCTCGCTGAACTTGTCCCACAGAGAAACGATAATCGCGCCAATGCCGAGCACCGATACCTAAGACATGCATAAACGTTTTCAAGAGTCACAAACGAGTGCTTACCATGGCTATGTAGGTGACTTTCGGCTCCATCCTGCAGTAGAACCCATAATAGATCCAGGGAATGAAGGAGCCGACTATGAGCAAGCTGATTCCCATATAATCCAATCTACACCACATATGTTGTGGTTCTGCCACAATTGCTCAGGTCTTACTTGCAGAAGATCTTCAGCACATGCGCCGAGTGGCAGGAAAGCGTGTGGAAAGCGAAGGAAAAGCCAAGGCAGATGATAGCACCGATGAAGAAGAAGGAGAATACCAGCTTTTCTTGGAACTGAATGTGGGTGTCAGGCCGAGTCAGATGCCAAACAGCGATCACGAAGAACGCCACGCATCCTGAAATTGTTCCTCGCGAATGAGACTGCTCACTTTGCTGCTTACCGAGCAAGTGTGTCCAGATGTTGCCGGTCTCCGTGTGCAGATACCAGATGGATCGGAAACACTCCTTGACACTCTCAAGCGGTGGACGGTGACCCGTGCGCAGAAACTCGTTGTCCTGGAGCCACTCCGGGAGCATGTCAAAACTCGTCACGGTCCAGCGCGCTTCCCAAGTCTTCGTGACGACGTGACTGCCTTCCTCGGTGTGACATTCCTCTTTGACGTCGACCTGAAGTATGAGATTTATGGTGCTCAAGGAACTGTCCGTTTATGGACAGGACTGAGTACTGCTTTGAATGTGTGCCACATACCTCGAGGCGAGCCTCGTCTTGGTCCTTTCCTGCCGGTATGCGCTCCTGGTCTTGCTCGTCGCGACGCCAGAAGTCATCGTGCTTCCGCCGGTACTGCACGTGCGTGTGCCGCAGTCCCGGCTCCAGTGCAGCCTTGACACCAGCGACGAGGCACTCGTCACTGCCAGCCCGTCGGTGCAAGCAGGAGCGAGAGACGGTGGAGCGAGTCCGTGAACGTGTTTGAATGTCCGAGTCGCTGTAGGAGCCTGAAAATCAAGTCTTAGGCTCCATATCGCTTATCCCGACATACCGATATCTTCCTCTTCTTCCTCGGTCTCCTTCTGCGTCACGATGGTGCTTCGACTGATGAAGACCTCGACGGGATCATTCCGAGTGCGCCCAGTGCGAGTGAACCGCACGGTGGTGGACTCGTCGAGAATATGCTCATCCTGCTGCTTCTGATTGGATTCTCCTTTCGTGAGAATGCGACGAGCTTCTTGGAGCGCTTCGTTCACATCCGCGCTGACAAAGTCGTCGTTCTCCGACCGCAGTGGGCTTCTCGGCGCCGAATCGGAGGTTTCGCTAGTCATTCCTGAGTGAGCTTCCAGTACTTTCGAAGAAGCCTGCAAAGGTCGTGCATGGAATAGCCACCTGATATAGCATGTTTCAAAACTCGCGCTCCTTCAAGCGATTTCGCAAGAACGAACGAGAAAGTAGCCCCAGGAATGAGCTTGCAGATTAGTGTTCTCGGAAGACAAGAAAAATGCATGACCTATAGTGGGCATGAACCTAAATGCCTATTAAGGGTACTTTTCAGGATCGCATAACACCAAATCTAGCTTACACTCAAGTGGGATATTTTCTAGCGGACCTGTTCGATGTTTTCCACTGACAGCAAAAAAAAGCAAGGCAGAAATCTTTACAAGTAGTCAATTTACCGCTTTTTAATCAGCTCATTAAAACTTAAGAATCAAATTTAAGTAAAATACTTTACAGTTTCCTTATTTGGAAACTTTCGTGGGAGTTAAGTGGCATCAATTCACGCAACGCGTGTCACGCTAATGGATGATCTGACGGAATTCGACGCAACAGCCGACCGAAAATTTTAACTGAATTCCCTTCAATAAGTGAGCAGACACCTGTCGGGTGGCCAATACGCAAACAATACGCCCGTCATGCGACGTTCCATGGTCTGACTGGACGCGACCTGGCGCATCCATGGCGCCCTGTGTTAAATGCGGGCATAAATAAGCAATGAGGGAAGAAATATCTGAACTTCATCATAAGCATGTTCTAACGAACGGTATCTTAAGATATAAAGATCCTTGGAGGACTTGAATACTAAAAAAAGAAGCGAACTGAATTGGGTAAAAATTAAATTTCGCGACAGCAAGCTCGCTTAATCGTAGGCCCACCCGTCTGGACTAGTTCTAGACAGTCTTCTCGTCTCTGTTTTTTATCTCTGACACTACGCCAAGATCAATGTCGTCAAGTCTACATCCGAAGGCGAAATCCGCGAAAGAAAATAGACATGCAAACTGATTAACATTTTCTCAGAAGCATTGTAAAACGCTGTAGAGTTGGCTTCCATGACGCTACCAGAGAAGATGCAACACTTTAGGAAAACTCGCCGTTGCGATCAAACGACAGACTGATGTCTAAAGTGCTAAGATGTGCACGGAAAAGTGTGTTCATAAACTACTGTGCAACGACACTTAAGTTTGAGGCAAGTACTGCGTCACGCCTCGCACCACGTGCTGTTGTGATCATCTTTACTTCGACCGCGTGTCAGACTGTACGCGGTGCAGTAGTGGACTTTATAGTGCGCCTTTAAGAGAACAAAGCATCGCTAATACGTCGATGGACACCAATTGGTTATCACTCGTTGGTCACTGGCGAAGGAATGACTTGTGTTGCCTGCGACTACCAGGGACCAGTGTCACTTCTCTAACGACTCACAGTATGCCTATGGCATATATGCGTAAATGAAATCAGGGACGCAGAACAACGCCGGTACTGCGACGTACCCGCAGTGCGGGAGTGTTCATCGCTGGCGTCCACAGTTTTGACGGATGTCATCCCCTTCTATCCGCGACTACCTCAACCTAAGCGAAGATGCACGCATATACTCAAGAGAATAAATGTCAGTACATCGTCGGTTGAGGTCCCGGCATTTGTGAAGGACCCGTGCCGTCGTCCTAAGGAATATTAGGAAGCTGAGGGACAGTTACAGTTCTTAGAGAGCTCATAATTCAAACAAATCACGTCCGAATGCAATACCTGCTTCCTTCGGTTTGGCGTACTACTTGATTACGGGGTGGGGTCACACCGAATAACGCGAGTCGAGTCACAATGACCAGATCTGGCAAGGGGCCACGGTTGTATAAGAATCAGAGGTTTTTTTAAATTTTGTGGCCGTTTCATGACCGCAGTGACCCGCACCCCATAATCGACTTGTAACGTACAGTCGATCACTCATATCGAGCACGCGGTGGGGGGTCAGTCGATTTTTTTGGGTATATGAGCGACAATTCTTTGCCCTTTGTATAACGGCGGAAAAGAACGTTTTTTGACCCAATCCACCCACGCCGTATAAGTGACTCTACACCGTCTGTGATTTAGGTAGTACTTAGTACTGGTTTGGCAATGTATGTTCGGGATGCAACGATAACAAGGTTTTGTATGCAGTGAAGGAGAGTCTTGTTGTTCCTGGATCCCGGCTTCCGGAAATGACGCCTTGCTTGCGCGTGCATTTAGCCCCGTGTCGCTCACATATTCTTCCGACGCAGCAGAAGATAGAATAAGCTAATTTGACGCTTTCTTGCGCCAGTACTCCTTCCCGGCGCGCAGTCACGGCTTCAGAAACACTGGCTTCTATTCCGAGTAGTAGGCCAGTGCATTCGCGCGGGGCGGTCGCTATTTGGCCGATGAATTCGAGATGAGTTCCAGCCATGAGCGTCGAAGCGCTCGCTCCTACTTATTACGTTGACGGAGCACAAATTGAAATTTAGGATCTGTGACTGATGGCTTAGCAATTACTCCATTCCTACCCTCCATGTGTGGACTCCGGATCTTCTTTTCGAGACGTTAGATGCCTGATGCAGCTTATCTTGCAATTATATCGGGCCTTACGATGTCGATGTATCTGCAAGCCATCACTTGCACGAATAGAGTGACAAATGTTCAATATCCCCATATGAGTTGTTTCTTCCGTTAACGCCCAATCTCGGCTCAAAGCTTTCCTGAATTGTAAGACGGGCAAAGAAGATCGGGCGTAGAGCAGAGCTTCGCAGACTTCAGGCTCGCACTCGAAATCATTCTCATGCGCATTACATTTATTGTTCTTAATTTCGTGCGAGACCTTTTCACTGGGTCCTTAGGCCAACGGTAGGTAAACGCCTCATGAACAAGTTGAAGTCCACGTAAGGAGGAAACAGCTATGATGCCCGTGTAAAAAACCCCTAACGTTCGCTCAAGGAATAACCATCAATGGTAAGGTCCGCATAGAGTAGGGCCTATTATAGGTTTAGGCTAGTTCTCTTGAACTTATTGTGTTGCCAAGTGTACATACCGAACTTAGTGTCAGCATACACATTCGGTGCGAAGCCTCAGTAAAAGGAGCGACCGGGGAGTCGGGGAAGTCCGTCCAAATGTCGTAGATTAGTGTCTTGTGCTATCCGCTGGAAAAACCGTGCGCTGCTTAGCCATGTGCACACCCCCGTCGTAGCTCTTTAGAGAGTAACACTTCATTTCCGTGCGCCTAGCAAGTTCCGGTTGCGCGTGTGGGTTGCGCCTACAGAATCGCGTTGGTCCCCTCAATTGCGTTTTTTTCTCGTAATGGTCATGCCACACCACGTCGAGAAAGGCAGGTGCCCGGTGCCATGCCGTTTTCTCGCTAAGTGCGCTTACCCGGGAGTTATTCTGGGCACGTTTCCCGCTTCCTACTGGTGCCTTAAGTTGCATTCCTTCGCGATTTCTGCTGCCTGACGCCGGTTCCAGCGGTGGCGGGCGCAGCTGTCCCAAGGCGTCTCGAGTGGGTCTCGGTCAGTGGGGCTGCCCCGGCTTTCACTCATTCCCTATTTTTCCTGTCTCTGATGTGGAACTGATTGTCCGCTGGGCCCCGGCAGACAAGCTGGCACTCTCTGTTGGCGCTTCGCAGCTAATTGCGTTACTAATGATCTAATTGGACGACGCGGATTATTCCGGGTGCCGCGAAGCCAGCGCAATGAGTTTTCAGATGGAGAAGCCTCCGGAGCCCATCGCGAGCGACTTCGTCGAAATGGCAACCCTCGCACTGTTGTTTTTAATTGGAGCGCCGATGAACTTGGCCGCGTACACACGAGTAAGCACTGGGGCATGAAGGGGGAAAAACAAAGGTACAAGGGCGTTTCGATGCCAAGACATTGCAGCAACGAGGACATTAATATCACATATGCAGCGATGAGTGTTTAGATATCAGAACGGAAAGTGTCGACTCGCTTGGACATCTTGAAGCGCCATCTAAACTATACTGACCTGCTTGTCATATTCATTTACGTCCCGTCGCGAGGCTGCTGGCTCGTCACCTACGATTGGTGAGGATTCAAAGCGGTTCATTTAATGACGCGCTTTTCTTTAGGAGAGGAGGCGATTTCCTATGCCGCCTTGTGAAATTTCTGCATACATTTGCCTTCCAGGTAAGCTTCACCGCTTCAGATAGCAAACGAGCGGTATTCACGAGGCATGATACCACTCAAACCTTCAAAAAGCTTTCAAACACGAACGAAAATATTTATTCGTCTGAAGAAAATAGTAGTAATTCCTTGGGACAGGTTTAGCTTAAGAACTCTTGCGTCAATACCCTTTTCCTGCAGTTGTCAATTAGGAGCCCTTAGACCTGATACTAGAGAGCTAAGAAAGGACGGTAAACGAAATCAAGGTACTCAAAGCTAGGATAGGGTGACATCAAGTGAACCTCAAATCACGGAAAAATGGGTGGGTGTCTCGGATGCAGTAGTACGGAACAAATATTTTGGCGCATTCCAAATTTAGGTGTCCTCCAACGTGATCGTCTGCATTGCGCTAGACAGGCTGCTAACAGTGACCTCACCGGACCACCACAATCCCGAGCTGGCATTAAAGAGAACACGGAGGCATCTATACGTGGCGTGGGCTACCGCGCTGATAATCTCGGCACCTCAGTTTGCGATCTGGCGCTCGTACACCGCGTTCGAAAAGCTCAACTGGAGCCAGTGCATGCAGGTAGCGCCTTAGTCACGCAACTGTTCGTGTGCAATGTCCCGCTACGCACTTCGTCGTCACAAGTTTGTAACAACAATTACAGATATGGGAAATCATGAGGGCGGAGGCGTACTTCAAGAACAACACGCACTTCAGCGCAAACGTGCTCCTTTATGAAGAGAACATCTACGTCGTAGTTCACATGTTGCTCATCTTCTGGTTACCCGCCGCCATTGTACTGGTATGCATGATGGTCTTTATGATCCATTGGTGGGACAATGCACTGAAGACCTCGGATGCTTTAGCTCTCGTACTTGGCAGTATCGTGCTGGGTTTACCTCAACTCCAAACCGTCTCTGTGCCTTGCCGGAGGCCGGATCGTTGCCGACTGCCCACGTCCAGGTGTTTCATACCATACCGGCGCCGAGACCGTCGACACAATGGTAACTCGAGCGACAGGTGTGCATTTTGGTAAATACTTTCGCTTTTCGGTAAAGTCATCATTCAAAGAAACATTGCTTGCGATAAACCTCAAATCTGTACTATTCCAGCAGCGAATCCGAAGATCGTGATCACGGATGATGTCACTCGGCCGCTCACGGAAGGCGGTGAAAAGCGGACGAGTTCGGCTACTTCCACGGAAATACCCAGGCATTCGTCAGCAGCCTCATCAGCAATGCGGCATAGCCAGTCATCAACATACAGCGCCAAGAACAGGTACCGTGCGATGCAGCAACAGAACGCTTTGCAGTGAAGTGTAGGGCACAGGCCATTCTGTGGACCAGAATCAAGGGTATTGGCAGAGCATAGTGGCGCAGCATAGAAGTATGGCGGGCAGGTATATAGGGCCACACCACCCTATGTTGAACCCTCGTTCACTGTTCTGAACGTTCGCTTTATTGTCCCTCTGTCTTACACGCTGCTCCTTCATCTTCTATGCTGACCTATGCTTTGACGTGACTTTTCCTCTATGGTTCTTCCCCTTCCAAACAGACAAATGCGCTATCTAGCAACACTAGTCTGATATGAGAAGGAATGAGGTCCACGGGATTTCCAAAGCTACCAACAAATACTCGTCATGCCGACCTGCCTAGCGGTCTGCTTGCGCATTGGGTAGGCAGTATTTTTTTTGAATTCCACTGCCTACTGAAAGCGCATGCCGCCGCTTCTTTAAAGCAGCCCATGTAGGCAGCAGCAGCCTGGCGACTGCGGGCTATACGGGTATGCGGGTATATATGCATGCGGATACCTGAGTCTGGCCAAGCATATTCGTTATGAAGTATCATACCTATGTTCACCAGTTCCGGCGGCACCAGTTCTCCAATACACGCATGCATTTGCGTTCGTCCACCGGTTAACGCGATTCCTGTCAGGGATGGGCGGAATTTTTTTGACGACCGGGACCAAGACCAATACCAAGACTAAAACTACCGGGACACCGGGACCAAGACCAAGACCAATACCAAGACCAAGAATTCAGTTAATTTCCCCCTCAAAACAGGGGCGGCTATGTCCACGGATTTCGATTTTTTGAAGCACATTTGCGAAAAACTTGGTCACATTTGGCCACGTTCGCGCGGAATTTAGCCCGCCGCAGGCGATTCCAACGAAATTTCGACTGGTATTCTATGGTTTTGACCTAAAATTTGNGCATGCTGCTCTTACATATTTCTATGCTGACTCTTTGAGCTGACAGCGCTCCCATGGTTCTTCCCCTCCCAAAACAGACAAAATTGCGCAATCTAGCAGCACTAGCTTGACATGAGAAGAAATGAGGTCCACGGGATTTCCAAAGCTACCAACAAAACACTCGTCAAACAGACCTGCCTAGCGGTCCGCTTGCGCATTGGGTAGGCAGTATTTTTTTGATTTGCATGCCTACTGAAAGCGCATAACGCCACTTCTTTAAAGCAGCGCATGTATGCAGCAGCAATCTGGCGACTGCTTGCTATACTATGCCTGTAAATACCTGCAAGGTATTATGCAAGGCTGCAAAATGAGTCCGGCCTAGCATATCCGTTATGAAGTATCATACCTATGTTCACCAGTTCTAGCGGCATCAGTTCAGTGCAATGCGCCGTTCGCATACGCTCATGCGTTTGCGTTCGTCCGCCGGTTAACGTGATTACTGTGTGGACTTTGCCCGAAGGGAGACCACTAACAGGGCGAGAAAACCTCTAGAAGGATAGAAGAAACGCATAAATCCGTAGGCCTCTGTGGCGGCGAGTCACGAGATGCTTACTTAGTTCGTTCTAGTATTGCAGGCCACGGTTTTTTTTAGAAATCGGGCAATCAAAGTCAGTCTGTCGCTGATCTCGGCATACATATTGTGTTGGCTCCCGTACAACGCGCTCAGCCTTATACAGTTCTTCGATCCGCAGCTATTCAATGATCACGCCAACAAGGTGAGAATTTCCCTAATGCGAACTGATACCCTTGTGGTTAGGTATACTGCCTGCACGGAATGATGGTGTTCAACTCGGTGATCAACCCCTATCTCTACGGGCTCTTCGACGGCGTCTGTGTACCAAAGCGTCAGAATAATTAGTCGCGAACCGGTGACGAATTTAACTCGGAGACATCTGAAGATCTCCCTCGTACGACTAGAGATCTCGCTGTGTAGTATTGGCCCACAGTACGTGTAACTTACTGCTCAAGCATTTACCCTCTTGACTTATCATGCGACTCGAGCTTTACCGCGTTCGCTTATTTGTTATCTGTAAGCTATAAAGTCGACACCGTCTCACGGATGCTTTCTGAGCTCTATGCCCTGAATGGACCAAGTGTCTGGAGTAGAGGGGTAGGTGTAGGTGGCGCAGCTTATCTCACCGAAGCTAATAGTAAAAAAGAAGGGTGTCCGTGGCGTGCCTACAGCGTACGTCGGATCAGCAAGAAGACTGTGATAAATAAGGTAGCTAGAGCCTTGCACAATAAATCCAGTCAGACAGCCGTACGCCGCGTAGCGCGAGGACGTTCTCGCACATAGGCGCGTGGAGGCCATCGAGAGAACACGCGGTCCGTCCGAATTTACCTGTCATCGGTACGACCGGCTGCGCGCAATTTCGCGCAGCCCTTCGTCCACGGCTTATCCCACGACCACAGTCGATCGATTACTCATCTTCCCATTGATCTGTGGATGTAAACAAACCCGCTACTCCTTTGCGGCCTCAACGACGGTGCGCAGCCACCGATACTTGCCGTCATGAAAGACAGATAGCGGTCAGCTAGTTCCTCCTTGCCATCTAGCTTTTAGTCAGTGTTCTTGCGAAACACAATGCTTGTGGAATGCACGTCGTTGTTCGCTAAATTCAGTACAGTGATTCAGCGGCTTAAGCTTGTCGGACGTTCTCACATGCCCACATTCGGCCAGACATTTTTATGGATGCTCCGTTGCGGTTCCATTATTCCGCTTCGAAGCCGCCGCCGCATAACTTGTTTGTTTGCCGCCAGCTGAACCGTGTGCTCAGAGCCCCACACCTTAATGCTTTCCTTGTTGCAGAAATCCGAAGTGTTTTCTTTTTAAAACTTCCTGTATAAGTCTGCATAAGGACAATGCACACTTCCCCGTATGCCGGTGGAGCCGGTACCGATGTGTGAACGAGCTAGCACTTGTGGACTGACCACTAAGCCGACGGTCGAGGATGGACCGGTTCCCAAGACTTCCGGATCATCCCCGTCTCGTGGTGGCCAAACAATGTGCATTCTTCCCTGAACTCACTGGGTCGTGGACATCATTGATTACCTCTTTGGTGGAAACCATCTTACACTTAGACTTACATGTAGCCCATTTGCATGTCCCTGGCGCTGACACAAAGCCGCATGATCGCGTGTATTACCGCCTGCTGCGAGCAATCGCCTTAATGCGATCACATTTATTCGCGCTGTGGTGCCTAACGTGCTTCGTCTTTCCTCAGCTGACCAGAGTATCCGCTGGTATCCGCTATAGCTGGAGGGGTTCCAGTAGTGTTGACCACTCTAAAGTCTAACTTTTGGTTCTTTTTTAGTCCTCAGAAGATACGAGACACTCAGGCACTTACGCAACCGTACAGTTGCGCGCAGTTACACACGCATTGTTGCGCACATGGATTGACCTTAGGGCATTCCTTTGAAGGAGAATGTCTTCGCTGACCTGGATTCTTGACGTGTCTATCCATAATTTGCCTTCCAGCGCCAACAGGCGGGCTACCTACGTTTACTCGCCGTTAAGTCAAGAACAAGCAGGCGAATTAGTACCTCCCTGTTAGCAGAGACGATCCTCGCCTATTAGCAAAGTCGAGATCGTGCAGTACTGGGTACGCTAATTCGATTATCGCATCCGACAACCCTCGCCAAGCTTTCCCCTATTGTCGTGTTTATCAGTACGTTGCGCGATCCAACGAACTAATAGCATCAGCTACTTTTGTGGATCGTAATATGCGTAAGCCAAGAAAGTTGTGCGCGTTATTTGCGCAAACGTCATTAGCCTTGGCGAATGCTCGGCTGACCCAGTTCCGCACATTGCGTTTTCGTCGCGCGGTCCTACGGGATTCTCGTGTGCTCCCTGCAGCTATGCTTTTACAAATGTGGGGCAACATTTAAAAGAGGAAACTTAACGGCGGGCAAACTTTTTTACATAAGCGTTAGTGACTTTTCTTGGCCTTATTATCATATCGTACTGACTGGCATCCGTCGTCAAGACTTTTGCCGCAGTGTGCTACAAGTTCTAGGCCTAATAGTGGGCATAAAGCCAGGTTTGGTAACCCTCGAAATAAGTTTTGTTAGAAGAAGAAGCGACTGATAAATGAGTAGCGCGTTATTAACGCCGAAGAAGCATTCCCTTGGGCGTGTTCCATGATTGGCTGCCTTAGCTAGCATTGCCCTTGGTATTAGCGCTACGTCGGCGCCATCGGGTCGCATCCTGAACCGCAATCCATTCCTCCATGATCACGTTAACGCCCCTAGGCTGTGAAACGAGTTTCCAGGCGTTAGCAATATATCAGTCTTGCCGCTATTCTGTTAAGTGCGATATTTGCGCGTCGCTTTGAGTAGCCGAGAAGATATCAGTCGGGTTTTATTAGCAATTAATTTGTCAGATTTCTGCGCTGTGAAATGCTCGACCGCCAAGTGGTGCGACGTCATCAACACCGTCTGACCCTCCAATGAAGCAAACTACAAGCCTCAACTTCGCTGGGCGAAGCCCATATGAGGGAACGTCCAAGTAAGTTGCCTCAAACGTACCACTCCTGCTTTTAAGGGGCATGATTTCTGCTGTTGGTCACGGGGTTAGGTACTTGCTTTGCTAACCTACTTGCTGACCACGCCTTCGTACTGAAATTGCCCCGGATCTGCTATACCGCTGCGCTGTTTGTGGCGTGCGACGACCTTCGAGAAATAATCAGTCCACTTTACTAGCCCGCGCCTTCTTCATCGATCGAACCGTACCGATAAAGTTCAATCGGAAGCGAATCATTTCCGTTTTTCTCGAGACCATAAATGTGCAGTTTCACTTGGGGGGTTTGGCGTCCACTCGGGCGAACCAAGACCCACTAGGAGAGGCTAATGTGTTGCCATCACAGAACCGTACGACTTAGCCTACTAGCCTGCTACCGTCCAAACGATACATAAAATCGATTCCGGCTTTCCGTGCCGATAACACTTTATGCCTCCCGAGAAATTACAAGTGGGCTGGGTTCGTTTCCTTATCACTAACTATACTCATTCCTGACTCTGCCTAGTCAGCGACCGCTTCTCCTGGATGAATCGTACAATCACTCGTTGATTATGCATTCCGTAGCCGAATTAGCACACCTTAATCTTGTCGTACCAATAGTTGGCAACAAGTTTCTCATCCCATTCATTTGTTTAGTGGGTTCAACGGACACGCGAAGTTCGCGCCAACACCGCCGTCAGGCTCAGCCTACTACTACTCGTCCACTTCGGGTCGACCAGTGCAAGCTTCAAACGGAGTCGGTGGGCACAGACCTCCACCAGTAGGAATGAACCGTTCCGGAACTTTGCCAGGTATGGTGTTCCAAAGAGTACAATGGACTATCGTTTCGTTCAGGTAGTGCTAGAGGTGCATCCGCACCGCCAAGAGCGGAACCGCCGTCATATCATGTCGAACACTTGGCTTCGCTGGCCGTTGGACGCCAATTTGGGCTGCAGTCGGCCGCCGATGGTATCCGCAAGCTGAAGCATCTCGAGAAGAAGAGCGCCCTTTGGCCGGTCCCGCTGATCTTGAAGCTGCTACCGGACCGAGTTAGCATTGAAGAAGAGAGCGGGGTAAGCTCTTGAAATTTGGATCCATCGATCGACACAGTGCCTCCGGTAATTATGATGCTTGCTTCAGGACATACTCGAGGAATTCCCGCTCGATTTGATCATCGACCCAACCGCGCATCAGTCCTCGGACCCGCAGGATGTGCACAACAACGTGCTTCTTTTCATCGTGAAAGAAGACGTTCGCAGCGGACCGCGTGGCTACGTGCCCCCGGAAATCCACATCTTCCAGTGTGTGTACGTGTCGGCACGAGAGGTGGCGGAAGACCTGCACTACTTCACTAAGGTAACCGTATCAATTACCTACTTCCTTGGTAAATGACCACTACTTTAGGGACAGTATCACAGAGTACGCCCTGGCAGGCATGACTCTGGGTTTGGCGCAGGCCCAACGGTGGCTGCCTCGTACGGCCATGGCGGGCCACCCGCAGCGGCATATCCGTATCCGCCGGCGAGCGGACGACGCAGCTATCGAGACGACGCTTCCGCGATTTCCTCCAGCACGGAATTCTTCGAGACGGAAGTGAACACGCTAAATCGCTGCTTCGACGACATCGAGAACTTCGTCGCGAGAATCCAATCGGCGGCCATTGCACAACGAGAGTTGGAGATGCAGAGCCATCGATTCCGTACGCAGCAGCGGCGCAATCGTGCACAAGATGCCGCAGTGGCAGCTCAAAGTGGAATTCTACACTTGCGTGCGCAGATGCCATCGTACAACGAGTTCTACGAGATCTTCCAGAAGTTCAAGCTCTGCTTCAACCTCCTGGTTTGTAGCATCGTGTCCAGGTTACCTCTTGGCATGTTCCGTTTTAGGCTAAGCTCCAGAACCACATCCACGAGCCGGATGCTCCGCAACTGCTGCACTTCCTCTTCACACCGCTTTCCGTCATTCTCGACGCGTGTCACTGGGGCTTGGGAAGGAACGTGGCTGAGCAAGTGCTCAGCCCGCTGCTTTCTTTCCCCGCCATCGAGCTTCTGAAGAACAGTCTAACGTCGAAAGAGTATGACATCTGGATGATGCTAGGAAAAGCCTGGCACACACCACCGTACGTTACTAGACGCATTTGCATATCTGGAAACCAATAATTTTAGGGAAGAATGGCCAGGACAGCTTCCGCCGCCGTATCGTCCAGTTTTCGTGGATGGATTCGCACCGTACGGATATCCGCAGAATGCGCCTGCGCAGTCTGGAATTGTTCCGCCTACTTCAGCGCGCTTTGCTGGACCACCATCAGCTATGCATAGAGGTGTCTCAGCACCACCGGTACACTATTCTCAAGCACCTCCACCACGCTCTACTTCCTACCGGGAGCGATCGGTGGACAATGTAAGCATTCCAAATTCTCGCAGTTTAATAAATTTGATTTAGCTGGAGCTGGAGCGAGTGAACCTTGAAAAAGAAAGGCTTGAGTTCGAACGCATGAAAGTGTTGGAGAAGGAACGGCGACTTCTAGACGAGGAAAAGCGACTGAGGTAATTTTCCATGCATAGTCGAGATTTTAAAGACTTATGTAAAGGCAAGAGCAAGCAAGAATTGAAGCAGAGCGACGCCTTCTACACAAAGAAGCAGAGAAGCAGTCGATTGCGGGTTCCGACCGGCCCGACTTTTACCGGAGGGACGAAGGGTAGGCTTTACATGCCTTTGCACGCGATCCAGCAGCTCATATTTACGTAGCATACCGTGATTATGTTTATTTAAGATCAGCGCAGGCATCCCCTCAAATTGACCGTCGTACGGGAAGCGTGCAAGTGTTGTCCAACGGTCACGTCGCTCCATCAAACGCGGTGCATCGCTCAAACGGCGCTCCTGCTTCCGCAGTGACGCCTCCCATAGCGGTGCCGGACCAAAGCCCTCGCCAAAAAGCATTCTTGGATGAACTGATCCAGCGTCGCAGTAAAGTTGTGCAGGTCACGTACGACCGCGTTGCGCAGAATCCGAAGGAACTGACTGTGGCTCGAGGCGAATACCTAGAGGTATGTGGTGTCTGTTCATTACCTCAAATTGCTTTTCCCTTTCAGGTACTGAGCGACTCCCGTAACTGGTGGGAATGCCGGAACGTGCACAATCGGAACGGATACGTGCCCCACACGATCCTATCCGTAGTTACCTTCGAGAATGCGTCCCCGTCATCTGTAAGTGCAAGTAGCGATGCAGACCTGTACAGCAGGATGCTAACTAGGAGAGACTAGCGTTACCGGCATTTAGGATCCGCATGCGCAGGGTCCGCAACGGAACCCGCCGAGTCTGCAGCCAGCTCCGTCGTTGAGCCCTCGACCAGGTATGATGGGTGAGGACACGCCGGAATACATCAGACAGCGACAAGGAAAGCGCGGCGAGTTCCGCTACTTCTGACCTCATGTTCGCTGAGCCTGCTTACACCGTGTAGAGTCTTCTAAAATAATTATTACCCCATGTGACTGCATACCCCTACTGTGTGAATGTCACATCCTCCCTGGCGCATACCAGTGTGAAGTTTACGACTGTACTACGACGAAAAAGTGACTTCCTTCAGTGGTTGCTCATTCATGTGCTGCTTCTTCCTGCCTCTGGTGCCTTACTATTTATCGTGGACGTTCGCTTAGCCCCTCCTTCTGTTATTTTTCGGGTTCGTGTTCGCCTTTTGCTCATCATTACTGCGCATATGCGATGCCCTTTCGTTCCTAGCAATAGGAAAATACTTAGTCCAACGCTTGAGCCCCGATGCCACCGCGTGTCAAGGATACCATGTACCCCGCTTCCCATGTTCAGGTACCTTTGTACAAAGACGTTTGCGCGTAAACCAACCACATTAGTTCCTCCCCACCAGGTGCATCCGAGAAAAAACCGCGCTAGTACTAGTCGATTCTAAAACTAATGTGCGAGCACACACAAAGTGTGCTTTCCGGACTACCATACAACTTCGGTCCCACGAATCCTTGACATGCGTTCTACCCCATGTGCCAGAAAGTTTTCCGTAAAGAATGATGTTTCGTTGTTATCTATACTGAGCTACCACACACCTTCGTCATATTCGTGCATCTGCCTCATTGCCCTATCGTTATCGCGGTATTTACCCAGTAAAGAAAAAAGGTCGATGCCGAAACGCTGGCCCACAGTAATCGAGCTGGTAATGCCGGTGTCGGAAAGCGTAGGACAATAAGCAATGACGGATTACTTGCATGATATTAGCGACCTTGTGACACACGGTCACGGTGTTACGACGACCACCAACGCGCCTGCGCACGATATAAGTGCACCATGAACTTTTTTAAGATGCGCCGCCAGGCAACGTGTACGCTGAGCAAGAACGCGTACAGCAGCGACCATACAACGGATGGGATTCCATTTCCGATGGCATCCAATCAGTAAAGCTGCGGCATGTCAACGTTAGTTTTAGCTCATGAAATGCGGATACCTCTAGCAATTGGTGCTTTAGGTGCGATCTCGCTTGCCCGATCTTCCGGAGGAAGAGGCAGCGAAGGAAGTCTCTAAGATGATAATTGAACGGCGCGAAGAACAGCGTAAGAATAGAAGACGTTGACGCATGTACACGTGGTTTCAGGCTATGTACCGGAGATGGTGGATACTCTGAAGCGTCGTCGGCAAGTGATCGGAATGCGACGAATCGACTCCATCCGCGGAGAGTCCATAACGAAGGACTCGACTCCGGACAAGATCCAGCAATGGCTCCGTGATAAGGGCTTCAGCACTTAGTACGTAAGACCGTGCGATGGGCGTTAATTTGGCTGCCCAAAATATTACCGACCGTCGAGGTGTATGCGCTTCTGACAATTTTCCATTTAGCGTACAAGGAGTCCTCCGTGAATGTACGGGCGAAGACCTCTTCAGACTTACCAAAGACGACTTGCGTAAAGTATGTGGCGACGAAGGATCCCGAATATACAGCCTCGTCCTTGTCCACAAGAAGCGTTCCCACGTAAGTTCCAGTTCGAATGAGACAATGGACGACTAGGGAGATGCGCACGAGTCGCATGTACCGACATCATGGCATGACTGATACGACCCCTTTAGTATGACACGGGAAAGGAACAGCAGCTACGTGCTCTACTGGACATGCGCAAGGAGCATGTGGACACCCACAACGATGGCGCCATCGAACCTGACTTGCCGGCACCCGCTGACCCCGTCCCGAAAGAGCCGCCACCACCGTCTCCGCCGGCTGTCTCCTCGATCGTGAAATCGAACACTCCGAACATAGCATCCATAGCACGATCAGTGCGTTCGTACCGCTAAGGGAAAGGAAAGCCACGTATCACAGTTTCGAGACCTCACGAATGGTAGTATTGATTCGACTTGATTCATTGCCTTTTTCTAAAATCAGTTTATTGTTACAAACTTTTGAAAGTTACCATATTGCCCTTAGGTTTGGTACAGCATGCCCCCATTCTCTGAATTTACGCACGCTGTTGTTTGGAAAATTCAGGCTGGCAATGCGCCGTGATTTTACTTACATAGGACTCAAATAGGGCATGCCGTACTACCAAACGCTCTTTTTAAGACTACTGTTTTCATTATTCACCAACTGTTTTTGTTGTTGCTAACTGCTACTTCGCGCATTTACGTGTGGAGTACCGAAATGAATACTTAGCCTTAACTGTATTAGCACTAGGACCTGTGTTTCCACGGGATAAACATGTGTTTTCAAGTTTATTGTAACGGACACTGTACATGACCCATAGGGACCAAGATCTGGGAAAAGAGAAACAATGGAGTGAAGAGAAGCTTGCTACGAAGCTCTTAAGTGAGAATGTACAAAAACAATAGCGATGCTTGAAATGAATCGCATGACCGAATGGTGCGATTAGGCCGTGAGCGCCTGCGGAGACATGTGTTGCATGAGGCTGGATTCCGGCTCCGGCGATGGGACGAACTGAGCGACGATCTCCTGGACCGCGATGGCGGCGGCGACAGCTGCGGCATCTGCCTTCGAGATCGAAGTGGCGCGTGGACGGCAGCATGCGCACTGCGCGTTCGATGTCAGGTACGATTCGTCCCAGGACAGTTCCGTTTGGTACGTAAGCAGGAGGTCGAGGATCACGCCTGAAACGCAGCCGATAACTTGCGATGTTGTGAGTGAGTCGTAAGGGACCAACAGTCTTGCCTAAGAGCCCAAATCTTACCGTTCGTCCATCCGAAGCCTTCTTGGAGTTCGTACTCGCCTCCGCTGGCACTCGCATTCACGCATTCAGACGCAACGTTGTACTTCTCGAACATGCGACCGCCGGAGCTGCGCCACATGGCGTAGTTCTTCTTCACCCACTTGTCGGCGATGCTTCGTGCCAGGTCCGGCTGGCCGTTGGCTCGGAGCCCTTCGATAATGATCCAGGTGGTGGGCGACCAAGAGTTCGGGAAGTCCCACTGTTGGCCCGAGGAGATGAGCGAAGAGGGCACTCCGCCGGGGAAGGCCAGAACTCCTTGCCGATTCAGGTAGTCAGCGATGCGGCCACAGTCGAAACCATCGTGAACGCAGCCGGTGTAGAGCGGGAAGAAGTTGGTATCGAAGTAGATCTTGAGGTGCTGACCGCAAGAGATGTCATAGTCGAACCAGCAGCCTTCCTCTTCGCACCAGAACACGTCATGGATCTAAAGAGGGAATTTACGATAGTCTTGCATAAGCGACGAATATGCTCGCACTAGCGCTGACCACTTACCGTCTCCCTCATTGCCGTGTAGTTCATGATGGCCGCCTCGGCTTTTGCTTCTTCACCAAGTGCGTTGTAGAATTCTGCGAAGAGGCGCATGTTGCCGCAGATGATCGCATTCAGGTCGACGGGAATGATGGAGCTGGTACGAGTAGAGCCCATCTTGCCCGCTTGTGGACCCTCACTGTGGAACCAGCGAGCGCTGAAGTCGCGTCCCGATTCTGCCGCTGCTGCGATGTCTCCCCAGAGCCTCTGCTTCTCCAGCACGTCCTCAATGTGCTCTGCGCATTCGAGATCCTCGCGGAAGGATTCCGGACGCGGGCCAGTGGCAACGACGTGGAATCGGAAGAGTGTCGACTTCCATCCGGGCATGTGGATCGCTTTCTTTTGGGTGAAGAAGTCCATTTCCTTCTCGAGCCACTGCATTGCCGATCGCAGGAACTCGACATCCTTTGTGGCTTCGTAGTAAGCCTGGACGCACCACGTGAGAAGCGGCGGCTGGGATCGATTCTAAATCATGAATTTAGTGGGTCGCAAGCTTAACTGCCGTATCCTCGATGACTTCAGTTTAGCGATCAAAAGAACTAACCAGGTAGTACACTCGGTTGCCGTTGGGGATGAAGCCGAACTGCTCGATGAGATGTCCCATGTTCTAAACCATGAACCATAGTTTTGCATGCTAGATTTAGGTCATACCTCAATCATGCCCCGCACCGTCTCGAACATGCGCGAAGCGAGGAGGCCCTTGATGGTGAAGAAGGAGTCCCAGTAGTACATCTCGCGGAAGCGGCCGCCAGGAACAACGAAGGGCTTCGGCAGCGGGATCAACGAGTATCGGGCCGGGTTGGCTAGAACCTTGTCTGCGACGCGTCGGCATAGTGTCGGCCACTTGCGATGCAGGTCCATAGCCCATTCGCGGTACTGAGGATCAGCGATAGCCGAGAAGTCATTCTACAATTCGGATATGTAATGTAACTCATCTAGTTGGCTGAATCGCAGTGCGAATGCAATGCCCTCTGCAACTACTTGATTGCCTTCGAATGGTCTTACCTCATGGCTGAAGTCGGACGGTTCGTGATCTTCGAGCTCGCCGCCAGGCTGCTCGAAGTGTTGTTGGATGAAGTTGTTGAGAACAGCCAGGTGCACCTGACCGTCTGGCCCTGCGTTGTTCAGAAGCGCCTTCCATGCGGCCAAGATGTTCTCTAAAGCACAAGGAACTGGTTGGAGGTCTCAAGTCCTTATCATCTTTTCTTCGGTTAGAATCTGCTAAGTTTTGAGCATCTAAAACGGTTTGTATATGGCACAATTCGTGCTGTTTTCATCGCGCCATTTTTTAGAATAATACTCAAAATTAATGAGACAGACAGAAAGAATCCGATAATGATGAATGATTCTACGTTCATAGATCTGCTTGTATCAGGACCATAAGTAAACGAGGGGCACCAAAATTGCCTGAATTCTGTATCAGCCTCGTTTTAACCCCGTCAATGTGGCGTGGAGTGTGGTGTCGTCCTTTGAAGATCGGCTGTTGTCCAATGAGCAAATTCGCTGTCTATCAGGTGTCGCCGTCGCGTCGTGAATCCATTGTCAGCTTTTGTGTGTCAGTCATTCATTCTGTTCTCTCATCAGTCTGCTCACTAGAAACTAGGACACTGTCAAGAGGGGGCCGCAACCGCACGAAGCGCTGATGTCGATGTCGAGAAGGGAGGTGATCGGTCGAAGGAAGAGGAGAGATCTGCAAGGAAAACAACCTTACTGCTGGTCATTCGTAACACTCGGACCGACAAGAGGACGGACGGAGGAAGAGGCCAGGAGACGTAGTCCGCGAGGACATGATTAAGATTGACCTTACCTGCTCAGTTATATATTTAAGTTAAAGTTTATGATAAGCGAGGCAACGAAACGTGAAGCTTACCCGCATCCTCCTTGAGCGGCATGTCGACGAAGGTCTTCGAGTCCGCGAACAAATGCGCGTTCTGAACGGCGGCAAGAAGGCTGCCTAAAGCGTCAATTGGTTAGCTGTATTTCGAGTAAGGCATGGCTTCCTATTTCTAAGGTTGGGGCGGCTGAATCATTTACCTTCGCAGTAGATCTCCGTCCGCATGTCTTTTCGAGTGTTGGATGAGGCGTTTAAGCAGCTGACTAAAATAAATTGTCATGACAAAAGAACGGTAAAGTTATCAAGAGTCCTTTTTGGACAAAATAGTGAACGACGTTCGGCTTATATAAGAGAACACAAACCTTCGAGCAACTCTAGGAGCACTCGCGCTTGGTCGGGAGCGTCCCGGATGGGTTGCGAATGAGGGCTGGTGAAGGAAGCGTTGACAGCGACGGTAGCCAGCTTGGGTACTCCACTAAAAGTGGCTTCCCAGGAAGACTTTGCGGGCAGAGAGCACTGCGTAGCAGCCGATCGGTACCAGGCAGAACACCGAAACTGGGCTCACGAGCCTGTGGACGGCCGAATATAAGCGCGTCGGGCTACGGAGGCTAGTGCAGCGCCACGCCTACGACGCGCTTTCTCAGCGGTCTCTGTCTGCTGCTTGCTGTGCTGGCACCTTCGTACTTGCCCCACCCAACGACCGCAGCCCCACGGCACCGTGGCGTCGCATGACGAAATTCTTCCTCCGGTCGCTGCGTTTACAGACGGGCTGGCTGGCCGGGTGCATTGCGAATTCTTCCCCTTCCTTTCGGCCGTCGCAGCGAAAAGGATCCCGAGTCAGCTGGGTGATGTAATGTAGGGGCAATGAGTGCAATCAATGGCTTATCGTTCACTTTCTCCTTGAGTGGAATAATGCTGACGAAGATAGCAAATCAACGACGAGGCTCTTTCGTAGGGTTTTGTTAGCTAGCCTATTTACACTATGCATTCAGTAGCCAGCTCTTTTGAAAGCCAATCTTGATACCTAACAATAAACGAGTACGCCATCAAGCTCGAAGCATGAGAGAATTCCATAGCATGCAATAACCCTAACTGACATCATGTTCTTGGATGCCAGAGGGAATACCTAAAAGATATGCACAATAAATTCAACAAGCATTGCTATGAAAGTTTGGCACTCCTAAAGAGGTCAAAACCTTCAACGGAAGATAATTAAGCATCTTCTGTTACAAAGTTGGATTCCTAGTGTCGTTACTCAGCCGTCTGAAGTTACACCTAGCCGCCAAACTGCGCCATCTTCGTCCCCATGAACAAAGGACATATAAAACATCAGCGATAACCTATGCTCACGCAAGCAAATCATTGAGCGCATGACGGTCACTATGCTTCGTTTCAGACAATTTTACCTAAGCTCGTTTACTTCCTCCGCACATTCTCGGTCGTTTGAAAGTCACCCTTCGTTCGGACTTTCAAAGAGTGTACTAACCCCCAGTATCATCAGACCACCGGGCGAAAGGTCATAAACGACGACGTCGGTTCGCTACAAGTGATAAATGATTCTACCTGCTGAAGACAGTTGGCGCTTAGCGGAATGTGCACCGTCACTGTGGGAAACACCACGTGCATAAGTCCAGTTCTCGACCGACCGTTGTCGCGAGTGCATAGTTGTGGAGGGTACTTTGCTGGAAAGATTGATAGCTTTCAAGGCGTACTTTAGGGCAAAACAGAAAACACGGGTCCTTGCTAGGACACTTCCGTGTTTTCGATGGCGGTTTTATTGCAGAAGTTTCGGATACGTGACGTGCGGCGTTTCTCAACTTTTGTTATGCTCTCGTGGCAACCTGTCCCACGTTGTGTGTAGCACCACCTTTTAGCGAAATACGGAATCTGCAATGAATGACGCAGCTGTATTGCCTAGCATGGTGCCCTGCTCTATGCACTTTCGTCAGGAGATATCGTAGGTTACGAAACCTGCCAGCCCGTTAACAACCATAGAGGGACCCAACGGTCGATTCCTTTTTGTGGCGGCGCATTGAGTCCTAGGAATGGCACAGCGCGCTTATCCGCCGCTGTGAAGCCGTCTGCGCTGACAAGGAAGTAGAAAAGGCTCTCGCCGGGCAGCTGACTCGATCGAATCCCCGGCAGAAGCGAGCCGGGCGCTGTCTAGCTGAAGCTTGTTCACGTGAAAGAGAGGCAGCAGCGGACGCTAAGCACCCGACCCAACGAAAGGGCATTGACGTCAGCATGGAGTGAATGTTGTGCTTTGTATACTTGCTTTTACGAATTGTGAAACTGGCGAAGGAACCAACACCAAACTTCCTCTGCTAGATAAACAAAAAGAACCGAAACCGGACAAGCGACGCTTAAACCTGCGTATGCTGCATCACGCAAATATAAAGATTGCTTATTACGTAGAGAGTGAAGTAATCATAAGAAAGCGCTTTCGTAACCATTACAGGGGTAGATAGGTGGGGGGGGGGGGAGGGAGGGTCTTTATGCGCTTACGCTTACAGGGGTCTTTATGTACTTACCGTAAAAGCTCTAATAGAAGACGAGTCCTGATAGAAGACGAGCCCTAATATAAGACGAGTGACAAAAATTTCGAAGTTGACTTGTCACAGAGACATGCTTAGAATACGTTTTAGGTCATAACTATCGATTCTAGACGAGAACTTTTTGTCACCAAAATTTCGAAAAATTTTGCTAAATGCATGGGGGACCCTTTACGATTTTTACGAAACCCTCAAATTTGACCATCGAAAAATAGAAGACATCGTCTTATATTAGAATTAGAATATACTATACGGTACGCAACCATAAGAACTAAGTAATGGTCCGTCGCTAGGCGCCGGCATAGATCGGCTATGGGTCAATTTTTTAGCCAGATACTGGTAGGTACGTGGTGGGGCTATCTGGATGGAAATGGCACTTATGCACTTATGTACGTTTCTCGTTCCGGTTCACCTGAAGTTAGCTGTTAGGATGGACGGTTTTTCTCGCACATTTGGAAACCACATGCCGTACGAGGGATGGTGCTGTCTCAACCTCCTGCTAACGGCCCGGATTATGGCTGAGGGGGTGAACGAGATTTCCCAAATCTCAAGAATAAGAATTACGGCATTTGTGGGCGCTTCCCGAACACGTGCGCTGAGGACGTCAGAATCTCGCAGAAGAATGTCCGGTTCTCTCCGAAGTACCACCTCTTGAGAGAAAACTTCATTTTTAAAGGGGAGAAGGTGCTCGCAACGTCCTTTTTATCTGCTAGGCTATGCCTACCATCAACATAACTTGATTTAGTTACCTTCTACGCCTATTTTACTGGACAGTCCCATAGTACAATAGTTACATTTAAAATCCCTGCTAACTTTTTGCGGACTAGCTTGGTAGTCATCCCTCCCTTTTTCAGAAAATGCGAAACGGAAAGTCTTTCTGTCATATGCAGTAAAACGGCAAGGTGCCCTGCCATCAATTTTAGAGCAGGTAAGTACTCTTTGTTTTCTTTCGCGATGCGAGGCCTCAGGGTAACTTTTTGCCGGCGAGCAAAACCCTTTGTGAGCGTGCGTGGTACATCAAGTATTCTTGTGGCGGAGTATGCTTAGACGCTAAAACTGCATGCATCAGGTGCGATAATTCGGTTGCTGCAATTACGCAGGTGTAGCTCAACGCTTTTTCATGTTGCTGTTTCAAAGTGTCGCCAAACGAACCACGCGGTTCCCTTGTTCTTCTATCTCTAGCGCAGCAGCAACATAACCTAACAGCGCCAAGACAATATGTCATGACAGATGTAGGTACCCACGAAGTTACTTAGGTTGTTGCTTCACCTGCTTACGACGGTTCCCTTATCAAATGCTCTTGGCCTCACCGATCCTTGGCAAAGTGTATGTCCACGAATACTAAGCGACTTGGACAACAATTACTTCGGGCAAAGACACTCGCGTAAAATTGCCAGAATAAATACACATTTTAATGAGCGGCGTCTTGCGACTCGGCTGCTTTGTTAGCCGAGCAGCACTACACACTACTGCAGGTAAGTCTCGTGCCTTCATTCCTGCCGCACCAAAATTCACTTCAGGCTGCAGCAATGCGTACCGAGCGTCACTGGGGAAGATCAAGCGAGAGAAGTACGTAAAGCAGTACCAAGTAATGCTGATGAGGCCAGACGGATCAACGATTATGGGTCGATGTGCAGAGCCCCGCCGTTTCCTCCAACTTCCAGTCGACATGACGGTACTAACTGAGGACGAGCGACGACAACGAATCGCTGGTCGCAAACGGAAGGTCAAGCAAGTCAAGGAAGTAAGTATTAATGTCCCCAAAAGCCGTCCATTTATGTACAGCGCTATGGGAATTAGTAAAGGAGCCAGCAAGCTTCCTGCTGGTTCCTTTGCGACAATTCAGTCATTGTGACGGGATACCGAATAATATCTTTGTTTTCAGGAATGCATTGACGACAACTTTGACCTCGACACGTACGCGTCGCTGTTCAAGCAAGGCTCGTCCAACTCATAATGTCAATTAGAACCTAAATGCTTGTTTGAGGAATAAAGTTTTGCGTATACGCTGATGTGGGCTCCTAAACGGAAAATGCAACCATCTTCTTCCTAACATTCGTATGACTCAGTTCTAAGATTTTTGTCAGATGGGGCAAGAAGACGGCCCTGAATATTCCATTCTACTGCCAACCTACAGGGAGGTCGAGAATCTCCCCATATGCGTATGGCTCATCGTCAAGTACCTGACTGAGTCTGAACACACCTTTGAAGTAAGTTAACACTGGCACAACAGTTGGCCCTTAAGCCAAAAAATGTTCTCACCCATCAAATGCGAAATATTTAGGTGATTGTCATCGACGACGCGAGTGATGACGGGACGCTTGAAGTAGCGAAGAAGCTGCAGAAGGAGTACGGAGAAGACAAAATCGTTCTTAAGCCCAGAAGCGGGAAACTGGGGCTTGGCACCGCCTACGTACATGGACTGAAGTATGCTCGAGGAGAATACGTGATCTTAATGGACGCAGATCTGTCACACCATCCGAAGTTCATTCCGGAAATGATCAAGCTCAGGAACGAGCACGGGGTAACTGCGCAAAATACGGCTCAACTGATTTTTGGTTTCAGTACGATATCGTCACGGGTACTCGCTATGCACAAGGCGGTGGCGTTTCCGGTTGGGATCTCAAGCGTAAAGTTATCAGCCGTGGAGCGAACTTTTTAGCCCAGGTACTTTGCGACAATCAGACTTCACTGTGCGCGTGCTCTAGTTCCTTCTCTGGCCGGGCGTATCCGACCTAACGGGTTCGTTTCGCCTGTATCGCCGGGAGGTACTTGCCGAGCTGATTGCCGAGTCCGTGTCGAAGGGATACGTGTTCCAGGTATGCTCTCAGTTCCTCCGGACCCCCAGCTGATGGACACTTTAGATGGAGATGATGTTTCGAGCGAAAAAGAAGGGCTTTCGCATCGGGGAGGTGCCAATCTCGTTCGTGGACCGCTTCTACGGAGAATCGAAGCTCGGAGGGCAGGAAGTCGTTGACTACGTGAAGGGTCTTTTGTACCTGTTTGCCTTCGTGTCTTAATTGTACGGAACAACTTCATATCAGCAGTATCATTCTGTTTATTCCGAAATTCCATTGGCGCTTTAAAGGTCTACCCGATGAATAAAATGTTGCCACTGCACTCGGGGTGCATGTCATGCACATGTTACATCATATAATGACGTAACATGTCATTAATGTTCCAGTCAATACGACCGCTAGAGTTTAGGGTGCAGATGGCTTGTTGTCAGAGGAGAGGTGGAAGGCAAGCTCAAGACTGGAAGGACAGTTTAAGCACCAGAAATGAGACTCGTATGGCAAGCACCGCATCACTGCGAGGTCAGCATCAAACGAAGATGCCTTGTTTAGCTCGTCTTGTACCAGCTGTTGACCATCTCTCCGCCTTCGTCAAACCAAGCTATATAACCGCATGTGGCATGTCCGGTGGCATTAAACATCTTCAGTTCGTCACAGCGCTCTCCTCCGATTACGGAGCGGTCGTGAGCCTAGAAGTAGGTTTACAAACTGTCTTGCGCCCAAGCGAACCTTCATGGTGAAATGGTTGATGGAGCAACTGAGCTCACCACACCGACCGATGGAGTTGTCGTAGCGGCAATAGGCGTTGTGCGCAGTGTTAGATCCCATCCAACGGCCGGTCCACGTACATTCATTCGGGTCGCTCCTAGGCAACAGTGCAACGCTTGCGCGATTCGAGGTATCGCCTTACTTGCAACAGAACCGTTTGTGGAAGTAGGATCCTAGGAAGGTGCTACATGGCTCCCCGAAACTAGGGTCGGGTGAGCACAGCGAAGAGAACCAGAAGTTGGAGCAGCGGCCATTATGCGGACGTATATAGTCGTACTCTGGTGGGCACCTTAATAAAGCGATATCGAAAAGTACACGAAACAATAGACTCACGGCCAGTTACAAAGCGGAGCTGTGCCGAACCATTTACACCCGCCGTCTGAAGTCATTGGGTGGAAGGTCGTTAGGTCGGAAACCGTGCGTGCCGTCATTCCTAAAACACATGCTCCCTCGATTTGTTGCTGTAAACTCGTCAATAAGCGCACGCTTGCAGCTTACCAATCATACCAGTTACAACGGCTGTAGCTATTGGCCCCGACAGGATTCCGCCGTCACGTTTCTTTCGCTTTAACGTCAACGTTGATTGCTTCTTTGTGGGCTTTACTGCCTTCCGAGCGGTATCGTTGTCGGAAAAATTCGCGAAATGATGGTAGTTGTGTGCAAACTTCTCATGCGCGTAGTATTCCATCCTCGAACGGATATCCGGCTCGTCGGGCCACTGTGACACCATTACGTTTTCTGCCTCGTCTGCCTGCCCGTATGTAGCCACTGTGAGTAAGATGGGGATAGAGCGAATCCACTTCATGAGTTTGCTATGCGGCAGTTTAGCTAAACTTCGGGTCGTCAATTCGGAAAAATCAAAATAAGGCTAAGGCAAGTTAGCCAATGAACTAACACGTCGAATACGCAATTCAGGACAGTCTTCCACCAACGAAAATAACGAGCGGCATGCAGTACGGGACTGAATATGACTCATTGTCCCGCCGAGAGTGCTTTCAACAGCGAAAATGCAGATCGGGTTTAGTGACTTCATGTGCGAGTCGGCGGGTGCGAAGGAAATTCGGTGGGTGGCCGACGAACGAACGCGCCCAGCTGTCGACCCCAGGTGTGAAGGACGTCAGAATCCCTGTGCAATGAAACCGATCTGCTTTAGGGAGGTACTGGTAATTGTGACATGACGCAGGTTAAACGGTGTTTATGAGATAATTCACCGGAAGCTAGCGTTTCTACTGTCGAGAACCACCTTGAAAAGAGGCAGTTATACATGCTAGTGCACCACCTACTAGTTGATCCGGTCAGGCTGAAGTTATGGACACTTCTCTCTAAAAACATACTGATAGCACGAGCCGTGGTAAAAAACGTCTGACATAAGCGTAATTCCTATATTATGCTTAGAGCTTGACAAGCAATCAGCTCCTATAACAAGGACGTGCTCCAGATCCGAAGACGACGAGGCAACATTAAAAGGTTAATGGTTCCCCGGGGAACGCTCTGTCGTCATAGCTCGTCCGCGCCCAATTTTTTAAAGCGGGTCCGCGGTTCAGCAACCGTGAGAAGGCGAAAGCTGGTGTAGAACTCTGGCGGGCGTGAGCCCGGATAGTGCGGCGCGTTAGTTACTTATCGACAAAGTGTCACAGCGCCGTACAGCTTGGCGCATTGATCTACCCAAGGAGGAATGCGGAAAAGTCATTGCATCCGCACGGCCCCGAAGAGTCCGCTACCGGGATGTGGCCGGATGGAGAGGTCGGACATCCGAAGGCGGCATGGCCAAGGAGCTTGCTTGACGCAGGGATAAGAAACAAACACCACTACCATGGTGAAGAATATGGCGCAAGCGGAAGGAGGCGCCCGTTTCGCGTGCCCTGCCGCCTTTTTTCGGCAACGGGACCTTTCGCCGAAGGTGCGAACTCGTGTCACACACTCTCCTGACGCTCTCCTACCTCCTGGCGCTATGTGCGTAAAGCTGAGCATTTCTTAGTTGATTTTTATACTGTAATGTTAAACAAAAAGTTAAGGCTTACTGACAGATGAATTTTTCTTAATCTTTGCCAGTTCTTTTTTGTAAGCTGCCCATCTGCGGAGTTCGTATGTTACCGTATGAATCCTCGATTCAAGGTAAACGAGAAATCAACCACCGTTCTTCTAATCGAATGTCATGCTAATGGGTCTTCCTATGGAAGTCGTCCCCCGCAGCATTTGCGGGTAGGGTTTTTTAACACACCAATTGAATCTTAGCCCACAACGCAGGCAGGTACAGGTGATCATTGAATCATGTGATTCCAATGTCTTTCCTCACACCTACGACGATGTGGCAATTTTTTATTGGCATAGATCTACCGTGGTCGGTTAGCGAAATTAGGACACAACGTTCCTTGTCGTGAGCAGGTAGCGTCCTGCTAGCAGGGAATAGGATTTTCTTCACCTAGGCTTTCAGGCGACCTAATCCGGTAATCCTCCTCGCTTCCTAGCGTTCCCCCGACGAATCTGTTTCCGATAATCATTACAGCGGATATTAAGTCTGCTCTTCTTAGCTACGAGTGTCTCCATTTCGATGCTTCGAAAAACACATTTGTGGGCTCGCTTCAGCTCCCATTGTACCTTTTGCAGCCAGGCAGTTGCACGGCGTGTCCACCTCACCACAGTCACTATGGTGACTTACGGACTACGCGTGGTTCGTTTCGGCATGTCCCACTAATTTCTCCGCGTAATGATCGAATAAATGGGTTGTTGTATATCATTGCGTGCTGTTTCATTTCGCACGGTTGTTGCGCGGTATGCTAGCCGACTCTAAGCAGCAACTGCTCTAGGGCGTCGAATGGGCGTGGCTAACTAACTTAATGGACACCTTGGCGGCGACAAGAAAAGTGTCTTCTTAGCTCACGCCCTTGCACGTCTCGGGAATCGAACATATTCGGGCACGACGGGAATGTACAGGCTCAAGCAAGTATTCCGGAGCAGAACAGACGGAGCCAACTGAATTAGCAGACTGTCATCCTTGATTCGAAGAGAGTCGTCAACATGCTGCCCGGCATTTGGATGCTCTCCTCTTTCGTCCACCTACTAGCCGTCACCTCAGTAACAGGTTAGTCCTATGAATGCGGAGCCAGTTGCACGGAATATCTGTTGACGAGACTCACCGCTAATTTCGGAATCGTCAGGTGGGCAATCTGTGGACCTAGCATTAAAGGCGGATGCGATTACGGGATTAGGCCTGCGCATATTTTAAGCACAGAAGTCCTGTTTAATTTTACGGAAGGCATGAAACAAAAACTACTCATCTAGAGAACCCAAACAGTCGTGTCCTAGGGAGCATGGCGAGAAAATAGTTAAATTAACCTTAAACATGACTTAAACAGTTTTCAAATATTGTGTTTCGCTAGCTTTGAGCAACACCCAACTATCACCATACTGGCACAAGTTGGCAATCTTGCCTACTTTGCGAAAACGCCATTGTTTTCGCGAGAGTATTTTGTATGCTGGACTCACTTTAAAATCCAGCTTACGTCTTCTGCATGGACGCAGGCTTTGTCGGTCCCTTACTACCGGTAGCTTTCGATGCGTGAAAGCCACTAACAAAGACCGATTGCTTGTCGGTGTTTTGCGTCACGAGCCGTGACGTGCTGCCTTTGATGTTGGGTCCGGTTAAGAGAGTCAACTAGATGGCCAGCAGCGAATCTCAACACATGGCCACCCCTTCATTTACTTAAGAAAACATGGCGTTTATCAATCATTTTAAAGTACTCGCCGCATGGCTTTGATCAATGAGAGGGCGGAATTAGCACTTGGCGGCCGGCAGCTAACTGGCGAGACCCAAATGTCCGAACCTAAGCGAACGTCGCAAGAAAGAGATAATTTCTACTCAATAGCAGTAGGGAAGGCACCTTACAGGTATTCGTCCCGCGGACAAGCGACCAATATGAAAGATATCTAGTTGAGTACAAGGATCTTCGAACAGTAATTGTGAAGAACTAGCATCAGAAAGCGACGTTTAGGGTTCGTCGCTAAGCACAAAAGTCGCTGGAAACCAGCAGTAGTTGGCCAACGTGGACCAGAGGAAACGGCGGTCGGGTGGGAAGGCGAAGATGAAGAACTGTTTTCGGATCCCAACAGCCAGTTGACACGGTACATCAGGTACGTCACGAAGGCAACGAACGCGTTAAACGGTGACAATTTAGGGCTAGAGCAAAGCCCTACCAGAGACCTGTGCGTCACCAAAGCGACCTCGTGGAAGTGCACGTACGCGCCAGCTTGTACCAAATCGTCGACGTGGTAAGCGTAGCTGCCACGTGCCATTTCGTTTAACATGCACATGCTAGCAAGGAACATTGAAGAACCCTCTCTTTATTAATCTTTTGGTCGTTCACTATTACGCGCTTCGTCAATAGCAATCAGTCATTTGCAGTATTTAGGACCAGCGGAATAACTTGGCTACGCTGTCAGCATACTTCGACGTCTGGTGGATGGACAACTTCATCCCGTGGAATACGACGACGTTTGCAGGGATCACGCAAACCTTCGTACCAGCTCGGTGGCTATGGAGGCCGGAGTTCTACCTCTACCATAGGTACGTTCCGTACGAATGGGCGAAAGTTCATGGAGCATAGTGCGAGCCGTCAAATATTTAGTATCCAAGGAAGGACTCCCGATTACGACGGCGGAGCTACCGCGGAAGTTAACGACGATGGACGAGTTCGGATGTTCATTCCAATCACTTCGAGGGCGTTATGCCCAATTAACGGCAAGTCACTTGTAATGGGCATTTTTGCTGTTTACTGGCAAGTTTTAGTCAAATACTTTCCATACGACGAACAAAACTGCTCGTTCCTTGTAAGTGGCTACTTTAATGCACCAATGACATGACTAGCATGCTAAGAACGAACATACAGGGGCATACAGTGGATGCATGCGATTGCGACCGCTTTGCTGTTTCAAGGATTGGATAGAACTTGGCGACGTTGATGCACTGCCGCTCCATGGAGTAGATTTTGTCCATGACCAGGACGTTAGCAGTGTAGCAGACATTCGGGCTGCACTTCTCTGGTGATCGTAGTCCGGTCTCGGGGTCGTGGCTTACTGTCTGTAGGTCCTTCTCTTCTTTTGTGGGGCAGAACTCATGCTGCGCTTGCTCACTGCATATCGCCGATACTAGATCCATTTCCTCCAGCTCATGCTCTGGGTCTCTGCGGACAGCCAAAAGTGACTGGCGTTCTTGCGACCGCAGTATGGTTCAATGTCGACGCCGACGCGGTAGTTCTTGAATTGTGGGTCGAGTTGCATGAATATGACTGGCTGTGACTTCTGCGTAGAATGCTTCCCCTTCGTGCCATTGCCTAGAAACGACTGATCGTTGCCCTAACAATGTGTTAGCCGAATCTATAGCTGCACTCTGCGCATTAGACCGAAATGAAGGCTAACCTGCGCTGGACACATTCCCTGCTTTGTGAGAATCGAAGTGGATGCGCACAAGTGAGTGTTTGGAGCTTTGGACTGCCGTCCCATTCGGTCCGCGTGGTCGCGCACTCGTGTCAATGACAAATCGTCGGCTTTCGGCGTACGCAAACGGAGACTCCTTGCCGTAAGTATACTGGACCGCATACAGCCGTTCTGGTGCTAGGTGGTCGAGAACGTAGCTGTCTTCTCCATCGGCAGTACTAAAAAGGGGTAGGTAGATGCGAGGTAGCGTCTTAGGTCGAGCCCTACCTGAAGACTTTGTAGCGGATGCCGCTGGTGGTATTTGTGGAGCTGTTTAGTCGTTTCGTTTCCGGTAACTCTACTGCGGTGATTTGGACATAAGCGTCTGTCTCTTCATCCTCGTGCTCGGCATCACTGTAATTCGTGTGGACGACGAGCCGGTCCTGATGGACTTCATAGTCCAGGTAATCCCTTAGCGAGACTTTCGCCGTGACGGGTTCCAGCAGCTGACAGTCCTTCAGCACTTCACGCCGGAAGTGGTAGCCGTGCGCTTCTGCGTAAAGAAAAGCCGCCCAGCATATTCTGCAAGAGTATTGCCGCCTTAGGCACCCCATCCACCCACTTGCCTCGGACAATTTTTTGGTGTTATTGAGGCGATTATCTGGCGGCTCTCGTTGTACGCCTCCATTATCTCGAAATGGTTGTCCAGCTAAAAAAAACGTTGCAACGTGCGCTCTTGGAGTAATGGTGCATAATATACCTTCACTTCGACTGATTTCTCTGCGTCATGTGGCGATAACCTTAGCGTCTTGTACTTGACGGAGTCTTTGCAGAAGAGGGTTATGTTCGCTAATGCATCCAGACCACTCCTAGATGCAAAATTTTATGCGTTCCCTTCTTATTGGTACACAAACCGATCTTCAACTGGCCCCTCCCAGCGTACTGTGACGACGAGGTTCTCCAGTGACTTTCCTCCGTTACCATACCGGCTAGTAGTAATGTTGACCAGGTCCTTGTTGTCTGTCGCAATGTCGTCCTCGCTGTGGGTCTTCACCAAGTGTTCTTCGACGTTTTTGTATACGGGGCCATTAACACCGCCGTACTGCTGCTCGCAGCGAAAAACGAGGCCGTACCAACGGTTTGGATGCAGAAAGTTTACCGTGTATCTTCCTAAAAGGCGGCAGTATAGGGAACAGATGCGTTGGCTTGGACTGACCTCTTGTGATGACGAGAAGTATTCCGTTCAAGTTCATGGGTGGAAGCCGTTCGCCAGTGTCCAAATCGACGACTTCAATGGACACTTTCGCAGAATCAGCTGGGCCGACTTTGCTAGTGGTAACAATTATCTGGCTAGAAGAAACGTCGATTGCTTCAATGCGATCCACAGAGTCCTCCGGGTTAGGTCTTCCTTCGCTGGCATTTTTGGAAGCCGCTTCGGTAGCGACGAAGTTGTATGGAAGGGCTTGTAAGCAGGCAAGTTTCAAGGTAAGAAGCAGCGCGTGCAGCACACACCTGTTCCGCGGATATGGAGGCCACATGTCTGGCATTCGCTGCAGCGGCGCGGCCATGGGGGCCATTCGACCCCACCGGCGGACGTAGTTTGGCACTTTAAGGAAGTGCTCCGTACGCTTCCATTGCAGCAGCAAACTGCGGGAACGTAATTGTAGCGTGCTTCCAAGCTACGAGCACTAAAATTTGCGCACCGCTCATTAACAGGAGAAGTCATGCAGAGAAGGTTTATTGATGATCACAGCAAACTTTTTGTGGGTGATATGGGCGTTCACAATCTTAGAACGGACGTGGAGTAGTAGCGTGCAAGTGGGCGCGGGCGGAAGTATGGTTACTGAACAATTTTCGACGCTTCAGGGTCCATTTGTGGACGCGTCGGTCACTAAAATCAGTTCGGGAAGTGACCAAGTGTTCGGATTCGTAGGGGTTGTGTTGTACGGCCGGCACCGCATCTTGTTTTGCAAGACATCTAACCGAGCAGCACGTATTGGCCAGTATGGCACCTACTGTAGTGACAAGTACGTAATTCTTTAAACAGGGTCACGCTGAGCTAACTCGTCTTATTCAGATCGGGTCGTGGTCATATCAGACGGACTACGTTCGCTTAGTCGTCGAAGACAAAGAAGTGCATTTGGGCGACTTTTGGGATAACCAAGAATGGTACGGTATCCCGCGTTACCATTGTCGTTCAGTAAATTTGCCCATTTTAGGCTGCTAATCGACGCAACGATCAGCAATGGCACGATGGACTATTTAATGGACGAGAGTTTTTCCATGGTTCAGATGAATCTGCTCATACGCCGACAGTCCTTCTACTACGTGTTCAACTTGGTGTTTCCAACGACGCTGGTGAATCGGCCTTTTCTAGCGCTGAGAATCGCTGCATTTAGGTGAGCCTAGTTGCCGTCATAGGGTTCCACGCCCCGATCAATGCGACCGGTCGACGTGAGAGCAAGTTCCGATTGGGCGTTATGACTCTTCTCTCGTTGTCTGTGATGCTGTTGATGCTTGTCGACGAGATGAAGTTCGCGTTGGAGTCAATCCCTGGCCAGCGAGGATCTTTCTCCGACGTGCCATTAATAGGTCAGTCGCGCATGCCGAGCCACGAGTTATGAAGTCACCTTTAGGCATCTACTACATGTCACTGATTCTTACGATCAGCGTCGCGACGTGTACATCATCGATATTCGTGCACCTCGAAAAGTACGCGCTTCGGAACCCTGCATTCACGGTATGGCTGACGAAGAGGCAAGGCGTCACATCTTTCTCTTTCAGTCCATACCCTACGGGCTTCGGTTCCTAGCTGCGAAACAGTTGTTCTGCTGCTACGCTCCGAAGCGACTAAGGGTGAACAAGGGAGACGCGATTACACGAAATAAAAATGTGAAAGTTCGCTCGAATCATTCCAGCATGGACTCGACCGCATTCCGCACACTCATACCAACCGAGGTTAGTTTGATTGACCCGTAGAGGTGCAGTGGCCAATATTTGATTGCAGCTTAACTTTACCGAATATCAGCAGCAGACCGCGCAGCAGATAGAAAGGGACATAGTGCTGGAAGCGCCCGTACAAGCGCCACCGTTGGAGACGCAGAAGCTGGACTTGCTGATATCGTTAATGCGAGAATTCCTCGAGATCAAACGGGAGCTGAAGAGCCGAAATCAGCTGCCGGTGGGAATTTTTTAGTTCGTTATCACAAACTTCTTTAGGTTTACTGGGAGCGAGTCATCAAGCGTCTGGAGAATGTCTCATTGAGCTTCTACCTCGGTCTGATCGCCATGAACGTCACGCTGTTTATGTGGCCCGAACTGTGGTATTAGGCACCCTCATCTTTAGTCTTGCCTCTACGGGTTACGTCTCCAGTCCTTTTACTGTTCGGAGTCGTTACAAGCGGAAAGTCTGATAGACATTCTGTGTTAACTAGCGGAGAGTCTGAGGTAGTCCCATTCTTACGCATACGATATCGCATATACCGTCTTTCTCACGTGTATCTCGTCCGAGCCGCAGCAATGGACTCGGAAGCCAGCGTGACCAGAGTCGTAACGTCGGCCGCGACCACCCTTATCACAAGCTAATGGCTGCCGAGCACAGGCTTTCTAAGGTAGACATGCAACATTCACCTCTTTGTTGTTTTGTGATATTTCACGAGTATGCAAATAATTGCATAGAATAAAGCAGTGCAAATAATGGTTAAGTCGAAGTAGCCATGCCCTAAACACGCTTAAACAATGCAGCATTGCTTTAATGGGCTAGACCTTTTTAGGCGGGATGAAGGCCATGTACCTAGCTGAACGCTGCAACGTCCACAAAGCATGTTTTCCTGTTAGTTTACTTTTTGCCCCTATTGTAAATGCCCCTAGTTACTTGTCACTATTGAAGCGCGTCTCCTAATTAATTTTGACTGTCTTGAAAAAAAGGAAATTACTTAATCATAAAATTTTGGGAGGTTGACCAAGCCGAAACTTATTTCGGTGCGATACCTATAACTAGCGGCTGGGCTGCGCTTCGCGCAACCGGCGCCGCTACCGGGGATTACGTGTACCAGCTGATAACTTGTGTGTCAAGGCGCTACGGTATGCGTTAAGCGTTCCAAACTTCGTGCGTTGGACCTCAAAGTAGACCTTCCATGTTTACAAAACTTGGCACAGTCTAAACGCGCCATTTTTGGGCAATCTAATGTTAACAAGCTCGACCGCGTGGCCGGGTATTGAATTTCGATCGACATACACCAGCCCTTTAGTGTTCCATGCCCTTACGCCTTGACAACCGGATACATCGCCTTGGAAAATGTCCGTTATTTTCAGAATCCCCATAATTGAAATCCCCTCCTAGGACCGATTTGGCAGCATATCTCCTTCTTATCCGCTACGCGCATGCTTCCATAGCGCTCGCTATCGCATGGAAGTAGGGCCAAGGTAGTCAAACTTTGATCGGCCATAACTTTTTTTTTCGAACCAACCGATTCGGCTGAAACTTTCCACTTTTTCATAACTTTAGAAGCCCTATTGAACGAGACCAAACTTGCCCCCATAGCGAAAACTTTTTTGGGGACGGATATGCGCATGCTTCCATAGCGCTCGCTATCGCAGGAAGCAGGGATCAGAAGTTGAAACTTTGGTCCGTCATAACTTTTTTGTAGCCAACCGATTCGGCTTAAACTTTCTAGGTTTACACATCTTTAGAAGCCCTATCGAATGATACGAAATTTGACCCGCTAGCGAAAACTTTCTTGGCGACGGAGATACACCAGCCCTTTAGAGTATAAGGATGTACAAGATCCCAAAACAGGTACTTTTAGAATCGTAGTCGAAGCATTTCTTCGTGGATCCGGCATCCGCTTTTAACAAAATTCATGTACATTAAGGCACCAGTACGAACAACATAAACGTTATCAACGGTCACTGTGCACTATTCTACAACCCGCTGTCGAATGAGGTCTGGAAAACTCAACTTGATTTCAGGAAGTCGTTGAAGGTACTGCCCTTGAAATCGGCCGCCTCGACAACGATGAATACTTGCGTGTCGTGGACTGCTTCCGTTGAGTGATTGCCCTCTTGAGCGTATCCTTGAAGCAGGGATTGAACCAGGAATAAATCACGCAGTTCCACCTAAAAACAGCCAGGTGACCTTGCTGTATCTTCGACGATTGTAAGGTCTTACACAGCAGAAGTCATCGCGACGACGTGACACGCTGCGAAAATCAGTGAGTACCACTCGGAGACCCCTTCGGAAGCATCGAAATCTCTCCAGAGATTTATGAGGTTCATCGGCAGCCACGCGAGTACCTGGAAGAAGGCGAATTATCTTGTACCCAGGAACTCACGATCAACTAGTGACCATCTATGAACACAGCCACTGTATCCGGCATATGTTTGCCTGTGTTTTAAAATCGTTGTGCTTTGACCGCATTTTCCTTATATTCGCTACATCAATCATCAGATTGTCAGCGCATAAAGTAGGAAGACTTACCATGAAGAACACCATCGATATCATCATCCTAAACGGCGGAGATAAACTTCTGGACTTAACTACCCTTGAGATTCACTGCACCTGTTTGAACGTGACTTGCGGGTTTCCAGACGACTTTCGATGTCCCGGTCTAAGATTTGCTGCTCCTTCCTCTTCTGAACCTGGCGCTGAATGATCTGCCCAATCGCCCAGTAGCAAAGTGAAGAGATGGCAACCGGAAGACCGAATTGAACGGTCAGGACCAACGCTCCGTAAACTTTTCGCATTTGACTGACGCCGTTCTCGTCAGCATCTGGCCTGAAAGAGGTTTAATGTGTTTTGGTTGAAGGGTTTTAAGAGGTAATATCGAAAGGAGGTGGCAGCTTTTCGAGATCGGACCCGCTGTATCATTTCAAAAAATTTTATGTCATTTTTTGACATTTCTAATGACATCACAAGCGCATTCTCGAATGTTCTGGAATGATATTCAAAGTTAGGGAGGCGGAGTTGCTTTCCTCTGGATGAACTATTTGGTCACTCACCTTCCCCTCTCCCTTCCCTCCATAAGCCGAACAGACCTGTATTGTCATTCTATCTCCTTACCAGAGCTCCTCGCAGAATTGCCCGCAGATGGGACGGTATGTCTCTGTCGTAGAGAACATCGCTACAGGAAGGGAGAAGAAGTAGCCAGCTACCCATATTGCCACAACGCTTCCCACTGCCTTTCGAAAGTTGACCTTCTGAAACAGTTGATTACTGTTGGCGGAACACCGAGGAAGCATAATGAATACCTTTGAGGCAGGATGGCTGATGAGGAAGTAGCGATCCACCGCAATCGCAGTGAGCGTAAAACTTGACACAAATACGCTACCTCCCTAAAGAATTCAGGTCAGCTGGCAACCCATTTGCAGATTGTTAAACGCAACAAACTTTGTAGGCACACACCTGGAAGAGCCCCATGAGCTTGCAGAAGAGGCCCGGGAATACCCAGTCACGCGTGAAGATGCTCACAGCGGTTATCGGCAAGCTTGTTACTGACATAACGATGTCGTTGGCTGCCAAACTGACTATGAAGACCGACCTCACGGATGACAGCGATACCTAAACAAATCGATTAGCGCTGCTTAAGTGGATAGGCATGCTATATTCGTATACCGGAGGAGAACGGGACAGACATTGTGGCAGCGGTCTGCAACGAGTTTTGCGCAAAAGGGTATACGAGGATACGTTCTTAGTGGGATTTGTCAATCGAGGTGATGCGGCCAAAAGGAGCAGCACCGCGAATGTTTAATAGGGTAAGGAATTCGGCCAGACATTACTGGTATATGAGCAACGTGTTCACTTAAGGCATAAAGCGCAGGAAGGAATACTCTCATCTACTCCCAAAAAAGAGGCTGAGAAGAAAATGCCCGACATTCGTTGTCCCCTGTCCAGCCATACCTGCTTCAGGGTTACGACGTAAATGACAAAGAAGTTGCCCAAAATAGCGCTCAACCATACGGACACGTAAAGTACAGTGAAGAGCACTTGGTACTCGGACTGGTCCACTTTCTCTGGAGAGTGCATCTGCAATTACACCGATTGGAACCTGGCAACCCAAAAGTGCCCATTATACCTGGATAGGGATGCACTTCTCGCTATGGTTCCGCCATAGAAAATGCCCCCATATCGGCGACGCCTGGTCGAGAGTCGGCATGGAAGCTGGCGTTAGCGCTGTCGTCATTGTATTCGCTGCGGCATCAAAGTCTAAACACGTGACTTTGATCTGTATTTTAACGATTAGAGGTATAAGACAGACACGCACAGCTCATTGGACATAGCAGCAACGGCAACAGTCTGTATAACCGCACGTTTGGCATAGAAGGGCTCTAGCTGTTTACACACCGGCGACGTGACTTGCCAGCTGTAAGCGCTAATGTGCTAAGCGCAAAGGGCAGACGAAACGAGAAACACCAGGTGCATTTGCAGTAACGACAAGTGACACTTTTAGATTTGTATGGTACGAGTATAGACATAAGATCACGTCGTATTACGTCCTCGCAGTAAAAGGTGCAAGGCTCGTACCGGGTTGCCGCCGCATGACAATAATATTATTCTTAGCTGGAAGCACTGAAAATAGGCCGACGTGAAGGTATCAGCATAAAGTGCCTTTAGCAAAGGCGCTGCTCGTTCGGCGACCGAAGTCGCCACGAAAATCGCTTTTTCCCGGAAGATCTGACGCCAACTCCGCTAGCAAACAAAAGGTTGGGATTAATTCATGGAACGACTCCGTCTGGATAATCGCAGATTGCTGCGTAGACGTAGCCCTTACTCAGCGGCTCACGTGGAGAGCAAATCCGGGAGTTTGCAACACGCGCAAGGTCATTGTACTTAGCGGTTTTGTCCGTCCCCGTGATGCGTCTAGATGCATCATGAGCCTGGAAAGGGCAGGGTAGAAGGCATTACGGTCGAGGTACTGCTCCACCCACGGTGCTTGTTTTCATCATATTGGTGTGCAAACGCCGGAAGAACTCCCCCCTACACTCGGTAATGCATTTAAAAACACACAGACCGTCTTAAGCTTCCGGAAGCCACGCGAACAAAAAACATCAATTATGGAAGAAGACATTTCCAGTTGCTGTGCCCCTGACATCTGCAGAAGGGACTGCTTGTGCGAAGTATTTCCCCCCTCGCTTTGCAGAGACCTCAGCTCGACCCGAAGCGTGTCACCGCGAGATAATTGCATTAGCGGAATCAATGGGTTTGCTATTTAACCACGCATCCGCTGGAACCCACATCAGCCGCCAACTAACTAAGTATCGTAGGAAATTTAAATGAGATTAGTGCTTCGCAACGCGACGTCTTCCCAGGGCATTTCGAATTCTTCGGAACTTAAATCGGTATTTGTATGGCAAGAGTACACCTCCGGTTCACACGGTTGCTTAAGCTATTAAGCGGAAGAGTCAACGGCTACGCATGCGAATGGCACAGATCCGGGAAGTTAGCGCTACCTGCAGTACACTGGCCAGAAACGCGTGGTTCAACTTAAAAATAAGAAAAGGGCGGCCAACGCCATTACTGCCCTTCGAATAGTCGCATCGAATCGAAGACAGAACTGCTCGTTGCACCTTTTGCCGGTTGCAGTGCACCCGCAAACCTTTGTCTAACCAGTTAGAGGGATTAGAAGACACTGGCCATGCTGGCGCTGGCACTACTAGCCATTAGTTTACCTACAGTTACTCACAGGTCTCTGTAAATGTACTTGAGATCGCCAATAAATGAGCACAATGTCGCATTAACGACAAAGGGCGGTGCATTCGTCACATTGGCGGTAAACATCAAGCATAGGTAGTTACTAAAGGGCGGAACCTCTTCCTCTCAATAGTAACGTTCCGAGCCTGGCGGAGGAAGCGTCAGGTACACACTAGCACTCAGTCGCGTAGGTGCATCAGTGAATGGCGGCAAATAGCATAAAGTGCTTCTTATAAGGAAATGACGCCGACCAGGAAAGAAACACACAAACCGCTCTTGGCATTATCGTTGAGTGATACCGAATGGTATGATGGCGAGCAACCACCAGGGATACGAACGTGGCGAGCATGCTTCCAAGTGGCACAAGCTAAGACTCGGTACAACCCTGTGGAGTACTTCAACTTTAATGACAAAACCGGCAGCATTGAGACAAGGGGGCATGGGCATGTCCCCATGCGTGTCACCAGCACACAAGGGGCTCGCTAGCGTGCCGAACTTCTCTAATTAAAGGTGGGAAAGGCGTTTGGTCATTGTTGCGTGCCCTCATTAGAGAGCTAAAAAGACAGTGTTTTCTGATGAATTAAACATTGACAACAACAATAGGCCTTGGCGCGGACCGATACCACCAACGAGTTTAGTTTGTTCGTTCTTCTGCGCAAAACTGCAAAGCGTCAACCGGAATACGTAAGCGTGTTTGCGCGCCGGATATTGTTGCGTGCGCAGGCGGAAACCTTGGGTTTTAGAAGCTCAGGCAATCACGTCAGAGATAAGGTCAATGAATTCATGGTAATTGTCTTAACACTCGGTGATCGATGTGGCCCACGAAAGTTAGCTCTACGCACGCGTTCTCGATTAAAAGCTTCTATCCAGGAGCCTCGTGATGAATGGTTCGTGGAATAGGCGGCGGCCGGCAATAATAAGGCCCATTTAAAGCGAGGCGGACACAATAATTTGAGAGCCGCTCTAGGCTTCTCCTTCATTCACTCCACTAAGTGGTCCTTAGCTGGAGCCTCTGTTTGCGTCGCATACGCTCCGACTCATACGCGTGATGACGCTGTGGGAAAGTTTGCTTCGGTCGGCGTGAACAAGTCATAGTCACGTTATGGTTTTGTTTCCTGCTTCAGTTCATACCTGCTTGGGTATACCCAATCTCGCAACTTCTGAAGTAACCAAGCGAGCGTTAAACGTCCGCTTGAAGGTAGCTTCAGTACTACGTGAAACTTAGGATCCCTGTCAGTACAAAGCAAAGAGTAAGAGTTAACAATGGGAAAAGCCGAGACTCTACAACAAATCCCAACGACTACATTCACGTTTGTTTGACGTAGCACTTGAGTGCCACCTCGACTAATAAGTTCAGACGTGGGCGACCGACAGAGGCACAAAAGGTGCGCCGACGAGCGCCAGCGTCCTGATTTAACCATTATTGCCCTTATGGTCGTACGGCGAAGGAGATTTTCTACGGATGCTTTAAACGGCGGCGGGATTAGAGTTGTTTTAACTACAGAAGGTGCCATTGTATCTGGTTTCCTTCAAATAGGCGTCATCTACCACTAATTAATCCCATAAGACTGTGCTCGGAGTCGATACGCCGTACCTTGTTACGGATGCTAAAGCCGAGCCGCAGCCATCCGCCTCACTTTAATACCGTTACAAAGAAATGTCATGGCATCGATCTCTTCTGCGTGGGAGATTTGGGTGAACACTGTGACCAGCGTTTATTCGTTTCGTTTTGCCTGCATTTACATAATTGACAAGGACGTACGAGATTCTATTGTCAAAATGGAATCCGGCAAGGTTGAGTAAGAGGTAGGAGCAATACGTCATAAGATATAAGGTAGGCAAGACTATGATCTGCGTCGTACAACAAAATGCTTTTAAGAAGTTCTTCATAATACGATAAACCCCCCGTGATTGAGCGCAAGACCAGACAAGCTGGCAGGCCATTACGAGCGACTGACCCTTAAGGGCAAATCAGGCGTCGGTACAAAATTTGTTGTAGTAAGGTCACGATAGAAAACAATTCAACGAAGTAGATCCACTTGCTGTATGCAGAATTGCCAACGATATGACAGAGACGTGGCATGAATGTTCAGAAAAGCACTAGTGACGCAGGCAACGAGTACCTTGAACTAGCTTCGCGTGACGCACCGTCGGGTTAGGCTGTTCTGCGGCAAATCTCTGGGGTGCGTGCACGGTATATATGTAAACATTTCAAGTTCAGCCATTCAAGGGGAATTTTCGTAGAGAAGATAAGTTTTTTAAGGTCAAGCATGCAGAAATACTGGTTTCAAACGCAAGTCTCGGATTTGCGACGAATCCGGGGGAACACATCGGATTGGTAGCTGCGAGTCTGCTGTCCGGCGAGTTCCGGCATCGAGTCCGCAACGGCACGGTCGAACACGTCCGACTTCGTGTAGTACGGCGGTCGGGCTATGACACCCTTGGCGGCTGGGTTCTGCACGANAAAGAAAATTGGTTACATTTTGCCCAAAATCGACCTAAACCGACGAAAAAGTCATCAAAAAATTGACAAATTTGGTGAAGAATGGCGAGTATCCCAGTGTGTTCTACGTGTTTTAAAACATTTAATAGCAGCGATCCCCTGATTTACCATTTCTGTGACATGCCACAACCACCACCCACCCATATCCAGACCCATACCCATACCCATATCCGACCAACCAAGAGTTCCCCTTCTGTTCACTTTCATTTGTAATGCAAAACTTGTGTTACTAAGGTCTATCTCAGAATGTTACCCGTGCTCTAAGACATTGAGAAAACAAGTTTCTTGGTATGGCAAATTTTTAGGCATTTATTGTAATTTTGCGTGGTACTAATCCGGGAAATGCAGGAGGGTCTGCTTGATTATGACTTTAAGGCCTTTCTTGCTTGCACACCACATCCTACTGGCTCATTTACTCAAAATGACGACCAATAAACTCATGCTTTACTCGTTAATTCGAGGAATTAGCAATTTTGAGAAAAACCCGCGGGTATACCCGACCCGGGGTCGGGTCAAGGTTTTTGGCCTCTTGCGGGTCGCGGGCGGGTCGATTTTTTCGAAACCCGGAGGGGGTTGGGGCCGAACACCCCCGACCCGCCCGCGGGCGGGTCGCGGGTCGACTTTTTCGACCCGTTAACAGCCCTGTGCGTGGGAGATTTGGGTGAACGGTAAGACGAGGCCAGCGTTTATTCTTTTCACTTTGCCTGCACTCACAAAATAGACAAGAACGAACGAGATTCTATGGTCATAAGGGAATCCGGCAAGATTGAGTAAGAGGTAGAAGCAATACGTCATAAAGTAGACAAGACTATCATCTTCATCGTATAACAAAACGTTTTTAAGAAGTCCTTCATGTTACGATAAAACTCACATGATTGAGCACGAAAGTAGAAAAGCAGACAGGCCATTACGAGCGACTGACCCTTAAGGGCAAATCATCCGACGGTATACAAAATGCGTTGTAGTAAGGTCATGGTAGAAAACAATTCAGCGAAGTAGAGCCACTTGTTGTATGCAGAATTGCCAACGATGTGACAGAGACGTGGCACGAATGATTTAGAAAACCACTAGTGACGCAGGCAACGAGTACTCTGAACTAGCTTCGCGTGACGCACCTTCGGGTTAGGCTGTTCTGCGGCAAATCTCTGGGGTGCGTGCACGGTATATGTAAGCATTTCAAGTTCAGCCATTCAAGGGGAATTTTCGTTAAGAAGATAAGTAATTCAAGGTCAACCATGCGGAAATACTGGCTTCAAACGCAAGTCTCGGATTTACGACGAATCCGTGGGAACACATCGGACTGGTAGCTGCGAGTCTGCTGTCCGGCGAGTTCCGGCATCGAGTCCGCAACGGCACGGTCGAACACGTCCGACTTCGTGTAGTATGGCGGTCGGGCTATGACTCCCTTGGCGGCTGGGTTCTGCACGAACACCGGCTGTTCGAACTCCATCGATCTGAACACCGATTCACAGTCACTGGGAGGACACTGTGCAACGAGGTCGTACCCCGCGCCGCTGCGAAACGACGGTGGCGGTCCTGCGCCCAGAAGCGGTGAATAGGGTCCACCTCCACTAAATTCAATTCGTTCTGCTCTGTTCTTTGATTAAAACGAAAGTGTTTGAGAATAGAGTGCACAACATATTTTCACTAATAATGAACAGAACAGAACGAATCGAATGTATGTCAAACAAAGGGTAACCAAGGTTCAAGCTTATGGTAATGTGCAGTTAATGCTTAGGTGTCAGCTATAGATGCCTACTTACCGTCCGACGTTGGTCATGTTCGTCCGCGACGACTGCTGAATGCTGTATCTGTCCAAGGCGCCGCCCTTTACGGAGAACGAGAAGTAGGTAAACAACATGGCGACAAGGAATGCCAGGAAGTGGAAGAAGCAGGACGCCATTTGTAAGAAGAATGCAACTCCGACTCGTTGCTAAAAACGTGCACTGCTTCATGGACTAGTAGTTTTGCAGACTCACCTCGTACGTTCCAACAATGCCCTTGATAAAACGGTTGTCAGCGCGGTGCGAGAAGAAGAAGAACAGGCCAACGGCAACCGACGACAAAAAGGCTGGAAAGTGGACGTTAGTTTTGCCGTGTAACGACATGCCATTTGCGATCCAACCTCGCTATAGACTTACTAGTTAGGAGGGTGGTCACGGTGAAGACGAGCGAGAGAGATGGATAACAGCAACCGCAGAATCCAATGCACACGGAGATGAAGGCGGTGATCATGGCCAACGCAAGAAGGATAAGGGTTGCAGTATGCCAGCCTAAATAGGTGAGCTTGTCCGCTTTTACTAGCACATTGCATACCGTAGAACTTATGGCGATTGACTTCGCCGACCGGACTGTTATCGTCCTCGAGGTCGAATGTTCCGGAGTACTTATCGTAGTCAAACTTGTAGACGCAATGCAAAGGCTCGGTAATGGTGGCATACCTGAACTTGACCATTGGTAATGTCCCACGTCGTCAAGCCTACCTTCTCAGCAAGGCCGTGCCATCCCTCGAATGCCTCGTGCAGTCCAGCCAGAGACCGTGCTCGTGAATCGAACCATACTCTCGGAGGTTCACCACCTGCCAACTGGGTGTCATGATTGCGCCGATGGACAGACCCATGCCGATAAGCGTCAGCACGACCGAGAAGGTCACTGTTATCTTGCGGCTGAAGTCGTTCATCCTCGGTCTTTTCTGAATACCTAAGTATACCTTAGATGAAGCTCAAGACATGGCACCGACGATTGTAAACGCGCAGATGAAAAGTTGAATACGCTAGGTTTATGTGTTTCGTTGGGATCGAACCCTTTCTGTAGATGTGACTTACGGAACGATGAAAGACCAACTACTAACAAGTACTAGGAGGAGGGGGGGGGGGGTTCTGTGCTCTCCCTGAGAGACCTATTCGTTTAGCATACGTCCTCGAATGTTGTGCACGCTGCACCCAACTGAGAACAGACACTGTCGCGGACATTGATATCGCCCGAAACTATACATGGTATTGACAAACAACGCGGTGACGCATGGTGCCCTCAGGTAGCAACGTGCTGTTGATGAACGTGGGGCAACGCTATGCCAAGCGCACGTCCAGTGAAGGGGAACCGGTTTCTGCGGCGTTAACGATCGACCGACCTCTCCAGGACGACGCTAACGATGCCACTATTACGCCCTCCTTCCCACACCTGGATTCCACCCGAGACGGAAGGATCCAGCGCTCAAGGCCTTGCGCAGGAAAAGTTTGCATATGCAAACACCTTCGGCATGCCTTAGGCACTGTCTGTCAGTGTACAGTATGAAGGTCGTGGCTGCTGAGGAGCGTCATACAGAAAACCAGAAGCTGCCCGTTACCCGACGCTGCAAAATATCTGCTAAAGTAGCAAAATAAACGTTGAAACACTGTTCAGACATAAGCACCACAATCGCCACGCCTGAAAATACTTCCTAGGCGTAGTGGCACGATGGATGGAAGCGCTGCGCATCCCACAGCGTCGGATTCCCTCCGGTGCATTCATCGTCGGTATCTCTTTCTGGATCCAGCTGCGCGTCAACCTCGACAGGCATTGCCGATGAGTCACCCCAGCCGAATCTCGGCCGGTCACATGTGCAAAATCACAGCAATCATGCGCACCTAGTCACCGCCGATTACTGCCGAAAAATTACCTTCCGCGACTGAGTCAAGCCATTCAAGCCATAAAACGGTCATTGCTGAAAATCGTCATAGAAAATGGTATAGGACCCACTCTATGTAGGACAACTAGAACTGTTGATGGAAACCAAGATGCGGCTTGCGGGACCTTTAGAAGACTGAAGGAAAGAAGAATTTATGGCGGATTGGTCGGTATGTGGTTTCAAGGACGACGTTCGTACGGCCTGCACGTCTGGTACCTTGGTGCAAGATATCAGGCTACACCCGCAGTTGTAGCGGAAACAATAATGTTTTTAGAGAGACAGACTGCGTTTACTCCCATACATCCACATCTGCGTACGCCTCAAAGGAGGTAGGCCCAGTCATGAAGATGTTAGACTGGGCGAATTCACTAAATTCCGTACGGGGATTGTCTACTCTTCGTGATTTACAACTATATCGCCAAAGTGAGAAGCTCAAGTCAAGCAAATCGCGCACGACGGTTATGGTGAAACGACGCAATCTACAAGCGTGTCTCCTTGCAAACTCGACCAAGACAAGGCAGGGTAAGGAAATGGAGGTATACCATGCCACCAGCCGAAGGAGATGGAATGCGGAGACTCAGGTGGTCACCCGCGTGCATGGAATGTCCTCGGAGGCAATGACCACCGCGCGTCAGTAGCGGCGGTGAAGACAGCGGCTACCACGTCGACAAGGTCAACGGCACGCTTTGATCGATAGGGCGTCCACTTGAGTCATTTCGGCGACGGCCATTAAATGCAGGTTGTAAATTCATGTGAGCCATATCGGTGCGTACGAAAACGTTGTGGGGTTGACCTCAAAGATTGGTGAAATCTATCTGGCAGTATGTATGTAGAGTATCAGGGCAGCACCTTACCGTTCGAGTGCAGGGCCGAACACAAAAGCAGTTAAGTGACTTGCATGCAGCACGGCAGACATTGAACATGCATGCGTGCAGTCATGCACAGGAAGCAGTACCGCATACAGAAGTATGCAGTGCACCGCATATTTAATACACATGCTGTGCGATGCAAACACGATGTGATGTACAACGTGAAGTTTGGTTGTCCACAGACAGCACGCATACCGTAATAGCTCTAATAGAAGCCGAGTTCTAATAGAAGCCGACTCCTAATAGAAGCCGACCCATAAAAACCCTATCGGGGCGACATGTTTAAAAGTGTATTTAGACGTATCTCGCATAGTTAAGTGTGTCCTATTTTAACATACAAAAAAAATTTTTTTTCTAGGCCAAAACCACAGGTACCTACCTGTGGCACTTTTCACTAAGGCCCTCAAAAGTTGACCATCGAAAATTAGAAGCCGATAGGCTTCTATTAGAGCTTTTACGGTATGCGCTCCATTCGCCATAAGCGATCATTCCTTCCTCCCCTTCACCTTTGCCCCTACTGGTTCAAATACGCGGCTACATCTGCATACTGATACTGCTATCCGTTTTTTTTGGTTCCACTTCTTTGATGGGTTCCGGTTCCCAACGAGCAAAAATGGTGGAGTCCGGGTTCTCTATACTAGATGTTCCCTGAGATATTTCAGAACGAGTTCATTTCGGGTTCTCTCAAATATCAAAATTATAGGTAGTTCCGAGCCCACCACAAAGCACTCCCTTTCCGGAGTCGACTCAAAAAACACTGACCGCTGGGACATCGAATGTATGACTCCATACAAATCTCTTCTTGCATTTGGACAGTCTGAATAAAATAATCATTTTATTTGTAAATGCGTTTCAGACATGGCTCAAGGAAAGAGCAAAGCAGTGGTAAAGAGACGGCTATGCTTTGTCGTTGACCAGCTAGCGGGAACAAATGCTGAACGCAGGAGCAGTGTCGAATGACCTGATGAAGAGATCTCTTCGCAATCATTATATACAGGCAGAAAGGAAATAGAACAAGTGCTATTTATCAAACAAGAGTTGTAGCGTTTGCATTTCGATTCTCGTGAGCAGAATCTCTAGCAGCGATACGCAGGGACCGCGCAGTGACCGATACGGCAGGAGCACGCTTGTGAATTGAAGCCAGTAAAGCCTCCATTCGTGGATCAGCGCGCCATGTTGGCATCAGGCGGCTGGAGGAACTGGATGACGGGAATTCACTGAGCTTCGTCGGTCTCAGGGTTGTGGCGGACGCGGTTGAGCGGATGAAGTCGTTCGTTCTGTAAAGTGTAATGAATACTAAGCCGTTCACTAAGGCCACAAGAACTCGGCCGTGAGCTACCCAGACGTCTCAAGGAGTCAAACTGAGAAATACCTTGGCTCGTTGACTGGAAAAGTCGTGGTAAGCTGCGCGCTGGCGGCAGTCCGGTTGATGGCGTTTCCGTTTGCGTCCTTTCCCGCAGCGTCGTAAGCTAGGCTAAAAACGCGAGTAACGACTCCTTGAGATCAGTGAACATACCGTCGTCGTAATGTGCGACGATCGAGACTGGTGGTTGAGTATCCTGTAGTAGAGGCGCTTGGACGTGATTGCCACGATGCGGCATTCGAGTCGTTCGGGTCAGAGGAACGATGCCAGTTATCACTCGACGTCGCAGGAGATCGATCTCGTTGCCGCAGTGTGTCCAGTCGGTTCAATAGGCCATTGAACTGTGAACTCTTCTCAGGTGTGTGACACCTACTGTCGACTCCGAAATGCGACGAAGTGTCGAACTTCTAAACGAATTAACCCAAGTAGACGTCTTCGTATTGCTCGACCTACTTTAATTCCAAAGTTCGTCGTGCATCGTTCGGACGAAGTAGGCTCAGTTGGCTCTAGCAAATGGAAGGAGTCATCGACGGTGGTATTTGCCCGCGATAACAGATGACGGTCCTATAATCATTGCGTTTAACTACTTCGTCTATAAAGGCGGCCAGGCAGTAGGTACGCTTTCAATAAAGCACATGCGATTTTTACCTGTAGCGTTGGGAAGTTAGACTGACGATATTCGGACTTGTACGGCACAGACGTCGTATACCCAACGTTCGCATACCTGAAAGCCCAACGACGTTGATATTCTAGCTGCAACTGACGATCGGATGCCATTTAATGGCTCCTGCCCTAACACTTACAACGGTGGGTCCTCTGACCGGCGACGTCCGTTGGCTTGACGCAGCTTCTGTGCCTCCGCAGAAATGCTACTTCGTAGCGTTGCCGAGGGACGACGATCTGGGATAACAGGCGGCAGGCCTGCAGAATCCGCTTTGCCGACGAAGTCATTCACAATGTGGGAGCCAGACGACTGCGCGGAAAGGGAGCCGCTCGACACGCCACTGGACGAACTGATCGACGCTTGGTGCAAGGCATCCGTGGGGCTACTAAAAAGTTGTGTGGCCCTTATATCGCGTTACACGCTTTGCTTACCTTGGCGTTCCTGAGAAATTCAACCTGATTCTGCCGTCCGGTGTATCCGTAAGGTCAGGGACGGAGCCCCTGGGTGTCACAGGACAGGACTTTGTAGCGCTCTTTAGCGAGTTCCCGGAGAAGTTAGTCCACGATTCTGAATTCACACGATATACTGCGGCATATATGAAGGTGCTTACTGAGACTGTTAAGCGAAAATCCACTGCCAGCGTGTGATCGGGACCTGGACAGCGAATCGGAAGCAGAGGAGACGTCTGGTTTGCTAGACGAAAGTCTCAGCTGACTGAGTACCTTTCTCGAGCCCCTTTAAACGTTGAGCTGCCGCTTGCAAATCCTTGCGCCGCTTCTTGCGCACCGACTTATTCGTGGTCTTGTCCTTCGCTAGCTTTTCCGCAGCCGCGACAATCTAAAGCTTCTTGGTTGCCAATGGACAGACGCGTGCAGTGGCTATACCTTGCGATGGAGAGCAATGTCGGCCTCCAGCTTTCCCTCATGGTCGTTATTCTGCAAATGAGGTCAGTTGGCGTGAGTATGGCATAAAACTGAAACTGCTCAGGTACTGCGGCCATGCAACTTACGTCAGCGGTCTGGTTCAGTAGCTCGTCAGGAATCTTGAACGATGTACCCACACGCTTCTTCACTTTGGGTTCCGGTTCACCCGGCAGCAGCGTCCGGTAGATTTCCTTGGGAAGCTCGCCCGTAAGTTCCTGAAACTTGCGACATAGCGAGTGATTCGCGGTGAAAAGGACGGTGCTGTCCTGGGACTTAAAAGCAGAGGAAACCTACCGCTTCGCTGATGCAGACACCCTTGAGCTCTTCAAGTTTATCCAACAGTCGGTCCTCCAGCGATATCCGTCGTTCCTTGAGCTTCTTGAACAGGTCAATGTTTCGCTGACGGTCCATTTGTCCTTTACCTGTAAGGTTTCAAATTCGAAAATCGCTGCGGGAGTCTTAGGGAGCCAGTAAAAGGTGTCAAGCCGAAGGTTATGGACAGTGATTGATCAATCGGGGGAGAGGAGATCCTATCGACAGCAATTAGATTTATGCGGGTAATTTCAGGAGTCCCGAAAGAATGGCTGATAACTTACAACTCGATGTTGGAGCATTCCTGCATGCGTAACCGTCCGAAACTTTTGCTGAGGGCATCCGCGAGCTCGAAGGATGCGGTGACGCCAGCGAGCTGAACATAGAAAATGCTGAAGGTTTTCCATGGGGTTGCGTACCCGGAAGAATCCGAGCGAATAAAGGGTTCGTAGCCGTTCGCCAACAATTCTGCGAGTTCCGCTTGTAAGACTCGTATTCGCTGCTGCTTGCCGTCCTCAGTAAGCGTCTAAACACGTTAGGAAATTGTCCTGTCTGCTCATGCACAGAAGAATAGGCGCACCGAAAATGCAGAACGAAATTGAGCGTTCGACGTACAAAGCGAGCGCTGGAGGAAAGCGGGCGGCAGTGCCACACACGCTGCACGCAGTCCGCTGGTACGATGGATTGCATTGGCGGCGGCGCAAGCAAGGTCAGAGGGAGCCGCGCGGGCAAACGTAAAGGTCAATAGGTTTCATTGTCGTGCGCTACTGCTGAACGCTAAATAGGCGGTTGCAGGACAAGGACGTCTGACATTTGCGCTGCATGTCTTGAACTTTTTTTCTAGAAAGAGAAGAAGATGCAGCAAATGTTGCCAAACAAAGGTGGGCTGATGCAACCACCGAAATTGTAAAAAGAGCCGTAAAGCAAACTGGCAAATCACCTCCGGCACAGCGATGTGCCCATAAATCAAGGCCGGTAGTGAGCGACGTTGCAATCCGTCCACCACCAGCGCTGACCGATGCAGCCAACCCTTTCGGCAGCGGCGGCGGCGTGGGGCTAAGCTCGGCGGATTTACGGGCGGGGCGAAGGTGATCCGAAAATTATGGTTTATTTCCACTTACGAGTTCGGAACGTCTTCGAGTCAAAGGAGGGCGACGGGCATTGAAATAAGAGACACGGCATACGCTGCACACACACTTCATCCCATCACATTTATCCTCCGACCGATCGTGTTTACCTTGGGAAGCGCTTAAGGACGCTCAGCGGTGAGCGGACCACATACTGGGATTTTGTAACGTAGAAAAATCTTCCTTTGTCGTGAACGCAAAAGCAAAATGTTGACGACACTTGCAGGCGGTAAATGAGACGTGATCATGGAAGCAACGAACGCGTCCATTAACGACCATCGCTGGAACTGCTTTAGTGAATTGAGTCAGCGACTATAATGGCGCAATAAGTTTGCACATTTGCGGCTGAGACGTAATGAATCAGCATTGACCTCCATGGGGTGCGTGATGAAATTACAAAAGTGGGCGCCGTCTCCGACGGTTTCCGCATTAACGGATTAACTGCCCACAAACGGGGCCTCATAACAAAACGTGACGCTGGAAAGAAATGGTCACTGTGGTAGTAAGAGAATGGAGAAGAACCCGCCTGTCCATCGTTCGTCCGAGTGCGGCGGCGCGCAGCACTCCTCCCGAGAATGCCTCCTCGCTGCTACTCTTACGCCTCCTCCTCCTCACCGCTGCGGTGCGTATCGCGCGTTTCAAGAGGTTATCGCGCGATTTGCTTGTTGAGGAAAATGCATGAACGAAAGAGGAGCGGGAGGAGGAGGAGGACCGGTAAGCGCCGCAAATGTGAATTGCTGCAAAAAGGAGAATGCTTTCCGAGGCGAGTGACAGCCGTTTCGCTATGCACGGTCAAACAGTACGCCGCGTGCGCTATAAAACAGAGAATCGATGCAAGCATAGAGGCAACACCGCGGAACACGTTTAAGCGCGCGCTTGGACGTTAGCACAACGGTGCGCCCGCCGACCGTCTCAAGTCACTCATGAATACTTAAATGGCCGTGATTAAAAGTGTTGTGTTCTGGATAGCCTACGAAAGGTGCTAATGACTGTGTCGCTCTCCGTTCACTATTGAAGCGCCAGTGATGGACATACTTGACCTGTGACACTCCTCCAGGAATGCCGGGAATGAAACGACAGAAACAACAAAGCAACAATTTGTGTACCCGAACGCGCACACACTGCTCGTAAGAATCCAGTGAACCAATTGGAGGCAGTGTAATGCGTCGTTAGCTTTGCGCACTTGTCACTGCTTGCCTACTGCCAAATTAGGCGAGAAAAGATTAGCCAGCAGGCACTAATGATATGCGCGCACCTTGCGTGGGAACTACTTAAGCATAGGAGAGTGCACGTCGAACTGGCAAAATAAAAAGATGCGACTTACCGCCGATGTGCCCTCATTTAGGATGAACTGATGCTGCTCGACCGCGGCGGACCACAGAGATTTGCATAAATGTTCCGAATGACAAATATACGTAACGCACTGGGCCGCTCGATTGCATGCCGGCCTAAATGCGCATCTGATTATCCTGTCTTGAGAACGTCCAAGAACCGTGTTTTACGAGAGCCAATTGTGATACTACTTAAGGCAAGACACTTACGATGATTCAGTGGTGTGAAAGGAATTTGTTATTTTCGGCCGTCCACGAAGACTAGTAGGCGGCGTTTGGCTACTGAAAGCGGTGTAGTAAGAAGCTAAAGAACAGAACGACAGATTTGCTTACCCTGACGCAAGTTGAACGTCAACGGCGAATGTCCGTTCCTTGCATGAGAAGTTTCCAAGCTGGTCCCAAAGGTAAATCTACATAGGGTAGGTTGCCGATTAAGTAGTTGGATCTGCAGTGGCCGTACTTTACGGCATCCGTACCTTCTTCGGGTGGCATAAGTCGCTCGGCTCGAACTGCAGCAACCCTTTACGGGACAACGAAATAGTCCATTCGTGACCTGTTTTATCCACTACGTTGTAGTAGTGCCCACCAAACGTTGCTGATCGCTGTGCTATTGAGAGAAACCTGAAAGATGTTGCATTATTAGGGTTCATAGCAGTGGAACTCCTACGTTGCCAACAGCTCCACCGCGTTGCGGCAATTGTGGGCTCGAACACATTCGATAACCTTCGTAATGATTTCGTCGGTGGACGCTTCGAAGCAGCGCAGGAGAGCTATCGAAGAAGCAACGAAAGACTGTGCAGCTTCCGCAATCGCCGTCCGGCTAAAGGCACTCAGTATACACGAGCCTGCCTACCTGACCAACCTCATTGCTCTTCCCGATATCAGGATTAAACACGCACAGCACGTGCAATAGTCGTCCACGGACATCTCTAGGTACCCCTAGAAAAAAGCCAAGTTGTTGTCTGAGTTGCTTCGGTCACCTTGAGAAACTGCAGCTTGACGTCGTTGAAGCATAGCAGGACGGCTTTCGCATCGCTTAGTGATTCCCAGGAGTACGGGTAGAATCTGCAAATGGTTGGTAAGCGTTATGCTGCAGGAAGCCGTACCTGATCGCGTAGTAGAGCAGTATATCCATCCCATTGTCCGTCTTCGGGAGGTCATAGTCGCAGAGACGCTTGTGTCGATCTAGCCAAGTCGCACTTTCCCTGAAGAATTTTAATTATTGTGTGGGATAGTCCGGAAATTAATAAAAATAGACACTTACCCTCCTTCCGTGAATGCCATTCGAAAATACTGCATGTCCGCAGTGGCGAGCTCGCACATCTCCGCTGCTTCCTTTTCGACATCTTTGACGAACAACTTCGAATGCAGGGATACTGCAAAGCTTCGTCCATTCAACAAGAGGACTTTGCATTTGCGTTCTCCGTTCATATCACCGCTTCCGTAATGCACGGGAATTAAATGTTATCCAAACGGTCATGCAGAATCAAACGTAAAAAAGTGCCGCCGTAAGTGACGAGATGCCAATGTTTGGCTACTACGGCACGCGCCCTTGAACAAGCACAGGTGATCAACGAGCACGAAGCACGGAAAATACAACGGTAAAGAAAACAAACTAAATCTAAATGAGCCAGACGGTCGAAATTGATTTAAATGGAGATTCTCTGTCATCAAGCTCACGTGATGGTTAAAATAGCTTAATGCTTGGGGACGAAAGTCTTTTTTTCCAGGTAGGCCGTACCAAAAATCTGAAAAGTTTAAGACATTCTTGCACGCAACGCTAGACGACTAGAGTCCTAAATTGCTTATCGTTCCTGCACATCCTACCAGCGACCTAGCTTGACAAGGCATATATGCCTCACAGTGTCATGGACAACAGCACAGCGTGAACGATACTTGTGCCTCAACCGCTCTGTTGGAGTACAACACATGCATATTCACACTGTTTGCAGTTCTGTCTTGCTCGAAGTGTTTGGAACAGGCTTGGTTCACTTGTTAGATTCTTGGGTCCGCTGGGATTTGACCTTTGATCATCCCCAAAGCGATCGCTCTTTACGAGTAAGTAAATTTGAAAGGGAGTGTTTCCGCAATTTGGCCCCATCATCCTGATTACGCTCAACTTGTTACGTCCTATCCTCATTCGGATATGTCATAACTCATTTGGCAGACGAACTGGCTCTCGACGCAGCCGTTGTATGGTAACGTCACTGTTCCGAGAAAAAACATCCATGAATGGACGGATCGCTTCTGTGACAGGTCGGTCCATCGGATTCGAGATTGACTTTAAATGGCATCCTGCACAAGAGAATTCACAATTATCCGGTTCCGGGCGACCGCATCGCAGTCGACATCCTTGTCGAGAGTTCCATGATTACTTGTCCCGCTGGGTGGACCTCGGATCCCGGCCCGCTCGTTGACTCTAGCGATGATTTAAATCACTACCTACCCGAGATTGGTGATTAGCACTGAGCTTAGACACATTTAGGACATGGGAACCATGCGGCTGATAATCACCCTTTGTACACTTTCTCTCTTCTCGATCGTCGGTGCGCAGAAGTGGCATTCTACTAAGAGTACGTTTGCTCTAACGTTTTTCGAGATCTTACTGTCATCACTTTTACAGAATATCCCGAACGTGGCGGAACGCAACCCACCGCAACACCGGTCGTTGTTACCGAAAGGCAACGGCGTGAGCTTCCGACCGACGGACTCTTCCATGGTACGAATATCATCCGAACGGGCTGCAGTATATCCTTCCAGATCTGTATAAACGTAGCGCTGAAAAGGAGGAAGGAAACGAACCTTCCGAGCTACCAGAAGCTGGTGAAGGCGTTGAGATACCAGAAGATGGTGAAGGAGAAACCGGCGGTGAAGTGGAAAAGCGTCAAGCTACGGTGAAGTCGGAGGATGCGACGAACGGCGAGGAAAGACGTCTGGCACGGCAGGTTCAGGATTCCAAAGAAGGTATACGTTAGTCTGGAGGAAACCTTCATAGGTTACATTCTAGATGTTCGACCGTTCCGCAAGCGTCGTGATCAAGTGAGCGCGCTGCACGGCAAACACGGCCGCAAGAGACGCCAAGTCGACACTTGCGAAGAAGGTACGAGACCCGACTGGGATGCTAACAAAGCGCTCTTAAGAATCAAAGGGTCGTGAGAAAAGAGAAGAAGCAGTGGAAGAAGCGACAACATCGCCGGTTCCGACCACTGCACCAGCAGCGTCAGCCTTTGACGAAACACGACTTCGCCGTCAAGCTGATTGCGAAGAGCAAAGCGCTGGGGAAAAAGGATCCGAAGGTGGCGGTTCCACACCGAGAGAGACTACTGAGAAACGGCGAAAGCGAGAGGGCGAAGCTGAAGCGGAGTTAGCTAGCAAAGGTATAGTAAATCAGCGTTTAAATAGCGGCTTGTGTACGCATTTGCAGATAGCGAGTCCCTGGCCAAAGGCGAGCCCGAGCAGCCAATCGAAAGTGCAAATGATGCTGAATCTGGTACGTTCAAAATCTTCCATAGTGATAGGTCTCCATTTAATTAGTGCCGAGACGACGTTATAGAAGATGATATTTTGTGGCATTCAGCAAGTCGCGTGCGGCGCGTCTCCCGCGCGGGCAGCAGCCATCGCAACCGACCGTCCACCGTGAACCGCATGTCAAAGACCAGTGGCAACAACGGTGGTGACACGCAGCAGCAATCCCCGGACGAAGGCAGCGCTTAAACTATGCAGACCTGTAACTGCTTCGATGAAGCCAGTTTAATCTGCTTTATTTGCAATATTTGTGATTCAGCCGCTTATTACACACCAACATAAAATATTTTCTCGCAAGGCATGGTAGTAGTCTTATCCGCGCTTCTCTGATAGCCCGGTTTTGTAAAGCTTCTCAGGCTCGTTGAGCACCAGTCTATCCATGATCTCTTTGCCTGAAAGGTGGGAATGTAGACTCGAAGGAGACAGACTTAGGTTTAAAGGCCATCTTTTGACAACGTTGACATACGCTAATTCGTACCCTGAATGAAGCAGTGGTCCTGATTGGAGACCTCGTACTTCCAACCACCGAAGCGACCTCGACTGTAGATGTTGTTCGCTTCGAGCGCCCTATGCGCACGGGCCAACTCGGAATCTCTCTAAACTCGCAGGCGTAGCGCTGATCATAATTTTGTTGCCTTGCCTTGACAGTCGGAATGGGGTAGCCGTACTCAAGCGTCACCGAGTACACGGTTACGATCTGCTCCTCCTTGATGATTGATTTGCGAATGAGGCCTTGCACAGCCAGGTCTCGTATTTCCTCTTCAGTAGCCTGAAGTATCTGTGTATGCTTACCCAAATACTATAGTACCTTACCGTGTCGGAGGGCTGACGTGCGCACTCGCACATGACAGACCAGTACTTCGTATTGTCTGGCGTCGTTTCACCGTAGCGCGACAAGAATGTAACCCGATAGAAGGGTACGTCTGGGTCGGGGAAGTAGAGCCACGTGAAGTTGTCCATGTCTTCAGGCATCGGCAACCGCAGGCCAACGCCAACGATGAAGACCTGTAAGGACGGGTTGGAACGCTGGCCTGGAAAGGCACAATAGCGCTAGTGGGACATACGCGGTTATGCTCAATGTCGAGCTCATCGCAGATGCGAGTCTGCTGCACAAACATGTCAATCGGTGTGGAATTGATGAGTGCGTCGTATGCGACACTCTTTTCTTCCTTCGACTTGCTATCGACATACTTCACCTCCTTGGCCGCAACGTCCACGTCAACCACACGTGAGTTGTACTTCACCCACTCATGCGGAAGCTTGTCCGCCATCTGCTTCCACACTGCACCGGTACCACCGTACTTCGGGAAGGTGAACGTTGCATTGGGTCCCCAGCCGAAGTCGGCCTTCTGTAAGCAGATGATACGGGTGCTATTGCAGGATCAGGGCTACCTTCAACTCATCCTTGTCCATAGCACACAGTGATTCGAGCTTCTCTTGTGGCAGCTTCGCGACACGCGTACCCACCCAGTTGGGAGACATTTTTGACGTTTCGACGGTCCACACCTTACGCGTGTACGGCTTGAAGAAGGTCTCCAGGATCGTCGGGCCGAAATGCATCAGGATCCAGTCCTCGAATGTATCCGGGAAGCCTTGAGGAATCTAAAACCACTAGGTCCTGACATCCGAGAAGCAGTCCTCACATTTTCATATCGCTCCTTGAGGTCTTTAAGGCAATCCTGCTTCACGTCGTCCGGAAACAGAGGCACCGCGAATTGCGCAGGATACGGAACCAGGTGAATGCCTTTCTCTCCATAGAGGTAATTCATGTCCACAAGACAGTTGCGCTGAAGGCTGTTCCACTCTTCTACGGCCCACCGAGTAGCGTTTTCGTAATAAGGAAAGTTGTGGTTGAAGGTTATATGGCCACCTGTAACGTTAAACTGTAAAGCGCTCCTGGTGGCACGCCTTTCCTACCCATGTCCCACAAAAATCCCTTCTCATCGGTTACAGTGCTCGAAAGCCCGCCAGGAAATGACTCCTAAATTTCGTTTGAAAGAGATATTCACGGAAATATTGCCACATGAAGCCAACGCGTTGCTCACCTGTTCAAGGATGAGAAGCTCGACATCCTTGGCCTCCTCGGGATGGGTTGACTTAAGCTCATTTAAGCTAAATTAACATAACTAGCATTAAATTAGCAATTAGTTAAATTACCGGTAAGCTGCGCCAAGAGCCGTGGGAGCTGCGCCAATTACAACAATCCTCATGGCGGGACGAATGTAAGACAACCACCTTTCGTTTTGCTTGTGTGCAAATCCGCGCCGCAGACAACCGGATAGCGGATATGTCGGTCCGAGAAAGGGGTCAGCGGATCCTGCATCAGACGGGTTTAACGTTCCAGTTGCGTGAAATGAAGCCTAATTCGCTGAAAACGGAGTAATCCGCTTGTAACATCCAACCATCTGCGCAAAACCACCACGGAGACTTTTGCCTGCGTAAAAAGCAAAGTCTTCCACGTTTGACTGTTCAATGGATTGGTTGTGCAGTCTAGCGCTGGAAGTAGTATAGATAAAACCACAAACCCTCGCAACCGGGTAAAGCTCATGTTTTCTTATAGGCTGTCCATTTGAGTTCGCACGTAACACGCTTTATTTGAATCACACCTTATTATTTAACCAGAACGGAAACGCTCTGCACTTGCTGTTGCGTCCAAAAATCAAGCTTTCTTAGCGTCCTTTATGCTCCCGCTGCGCTGTGAGTTGACGTCGAACGCTTCTAAAAAGCAGAGATTGTGTCATGCAAGATTCGTGGGTTTTTTCGGTTTTTCCTGTACGAATCCAAGCATCGAGCCTTCTTTTCCTTAGCCCGTCCCTCTAGGCTTACTTTGGCATGTGTTGGAGCAAACCGGGAAGAAGGAGTCCGAGACGAGGCGGGTGAACTCGCAACCCCACCAACCGGCTTCAATGCCACAGTTATCGGAGAAGACCTTGTCGTAGCACCCTGTGTAGTCAGACACGTAGCTAAATGGATAGAACTGATGATGTATTGTTGTTAGGGAGATGCTTACGAGCATGCGTCTTTCGGGTCCTCGAAGATATCCCGTCCGAACTGGGTGTCGCAGTCCTCAAGTTTCTGCGAGTTGTTGGCGTAAGCCTTCAGAATGCACTGCTCATTTTGCAAGAACGCTAAAATGTAGCCGTTTTGAGACTGTCGCGTAAGTCCTATTCGTACCATCCAGGCCAGAACCGCACTGGAACAAGAGTCGAGTGTAGGTGGACTGCGTGAACTGAGCAATGAAAGGCTCATATCTAAACGGGCAGACGGGCAGTTAAACGTGCACTATCGAACCGGGCGCATACCCGTTTAGCATGTACCAGGGGTAGGTCGTGCAGGACCGAGTAGAGATTCCCAGACAATCACGGAGTTCGTTGAACGAGCTGAAAGAGAGGTTCGTCACTGTTCGTGCTTCATGCTATGGGCGCTTCACATGATGTTCTTCACATCATTCCTAGCTGCTCACGGACCAACACACTGATCCTTGAACTATCAAAAATGTACCGTAACGACCTTAAAACGCCGCAGATTTGGGCTCGTCTCCACGCAGGCATGGGTCGTGCCTAACTCCATTGATCTGTCAACTTACTTGCAGACGCTAAGCACTCCGTCAGAGCCCTTGCCAAAGAAGATTTGCTCGATTTCTTGCTGCATGCATCGCGGACTCTGATACACAGGCTGGCCGCCTAAATGTTTTCAGTATGTCTCCAAATACTAGGGAGACAAACATGAGAATTCACAGAACAACATTGTAGAACGCGTTCTCTAGCAGGAGACCACTTACTGCATTTCGTATCGAGACTGAGCGCCTTGCGGAAGTTAGCGTCGCAGCACGAGAGGATATTCTTGTCACACGTGGGCTGCGTGGGTGCGGTGCAAGTGTCGGCAAAACACGCCGAGATACCTAGGATATACCGAAAGTTACGATGGCGTTAAGCATGATAATTCAAACGTACCGGCAAGCGCTAGAACGGTGCATAAAACCCAGCGCATGCTTCGAAGCCGCAACCCTGAGAAGAGTAAGAATCTTAAGCCAATTAGGGAGGCGACCGTTGCAGCGGTTTACGACACTTCCACACCTCTTCTCCCATGTCCTTATCAGCTCTAGTGCTAATTGAATAAAATTACGTAGCTATGTTAATAGCCTGGCCCCTTGCATTACCGCGAAGATAACAATGAGAGCAATTCGCGGTCTGCGATGTCACAAAGCTACGTGATGACGCATTCGGGGTCCGGGTTGAAGGCGGAGTTAGGCTGGAACACTGAGTCCCAGCATTGCTAATATTTGCGCATTAAGGACTAAAATCGTACAAATGCAAGAAGAGCTAAAAACAAAACTCATCGCGCAACCTATCCGACTGTTAGTCAATGTTTTGAAGATCAGACGCTCAGCAAAAGCTATCGACGCGTCATTTGTGCCCAGCCGGCCCTCGTGTAACTGAACGTATCGTCGAATAATTTTCGAATATCCTTTACTGACGGTACACGTGGAAACGAAATACAGATCAAACCACCATATAGGAGCAAAATTAGAAGCCATACTTCTGCGCGCTTGCCTTCTTCTTCTGGCGATTCTCGGCCCACTGCTCTTGGAGTTGTTCCTCTCGCGCGACTGCCTAAAGGTGGACGTTTTACAATGAGCCATACACTCCAAGCGAATTGCAGGCAAGATTTCTGATATTCGAGAACGTACCATGCCTGCCAAATGAGTAATCTGGTGCTTGCGCTTTGCCAGTCTGTCCCTTGGGTCCTTCTTGACCGTCGGAAGCGGGCCAGTGGCCACTTGCGCCATAACTTTCTGGTTCAGGTTGCGCAGCAGCGTAGCCTTGATGTTCGGTCCAAGAGCCTAAATGAGATGTATGCATGAGACTATGTAGCGAGGCAAACCGAATCCACGCTGACGTCGACCATGCTGTGCACGGCGTCCGTCGCAATCATCGAATTCGCTCCCCACGGAGCCAGCTCCCGCTCGTAGATCAACTTCCGCGCCGCTTCGTCCGTGATGGAACCTTGATGTGCTTCTGCAGTTGCGTCCGATAGCGTCGGATACGATATCTCCTAAAAATCGTCTTTGACCTTGTGGTCAATGATTGCCTACCATTTCCTCAGGTAAATAAGGTTTTGATGGGCCCACGGGAGCATCGTCCATGAAGATGTTGGGTGCCGCTGACACTGCAATGCTAGGATCTTGAGCGCTGACAGGAGCTTCGGTTTTCTTGAGTCCGAAAAAGTCCATGTCACCGTCTTCCTCGTCCGAGTCGTTCGCGACGCGAGCTCGCTTCACTGGCACGTCGGGTGCTGCAGGACCTCCCATATTCCGGCTCGAGGCGCTAGTGCCAACAGTCGGCTTCTTCTGAAGAGCGCTCGGTAGAAGGACGGAAGCCGGTTTCGCCTTAGCAGCAAATTTCGTGTTGGTTTTTGGCGGCGGCAACATTGCGAGAAGTCCAAAATTCGAGGTCGGTTCTCGTCGAGCTTGCTGCTGGCTGTCAGTCTAAAACTGTGGCAATGCCCTGGAAGTCGACTGCTGCGTACCTGTTCTTCTTCCCCGATCTCCATATCCGATGTCCCGCTTTTGCTGTCTGGCAGCGCACTGAGGGCGCCAAAAGCGTTAATCTTCCTGCTCTTCTTTTTCTCCTTCTTCTTTCGAGCGGCCTCTGCCAATTTCTTTTCCCAATCTTTGCGTGATTTCAGAAAGTCTTCGAGTTCAGCCTCCTCGGGAACGTTATCCTTATCGCGTCTCCCTGCCGCGGAGCGCAGGTCGTCCAGTCCAGAATCTAGAACAGGCTATAGAGTAACGTTGTAAATGACACATGCAGCTTACCATCATCGACATCGAAACTGTCCTCAGGGTCAAAGAAGCTACCCGTGGGCTTTACAAGGGCTTTCTGGGTTGCATTTGGCTTCGTTTGCGAAACTACGACGGCGCTTATCGGCTGCTGATCGTCCACGGTATCCTCGTCGGATTCGCTGCCGTAGTCCACTAATTGCAGCATTCTATGGACCTGAAAATACCAATTAATGAGAAACCACTATAAGGCTAATGTGAAACATATTATAAGAGTATATCATTCCCACTTTGCGATAACACAAATTATTTAGTAGACTGCTGTTCAGAAAATTCCAACTCTCAGAACGCAAGATTGGCAAACTGGTACATGACGGACTAAGAGTCGTAGGCACCTTAATACGGCAGGTGTCGCAGTTATCTGTGGTGTCTAAATTAAGCTGCTCCATAGCGAATCCATGCATGAGTTGCCGGCGAGGCTTTGAATGCCCCGCCTGTTGATCACAGACATGGGACATCATACACTGACATGCCGGTGACATTTCGAACAGCCTGTATGTTGACTGTGCACGCACGCAAAAACAAAAAATGCGTAGTGCAAAAGAGTGCACTCGCGTATTGGTACACGTAAAAAAGGGACATACCCCAGAACAAGAAGCATTCAGTCCGTAAAGGGGCTTGAAATCACCGATTGACAAGCAAGCACATATTCCCCGTGCAAAATGTTAGTCTTCAGTTTAATATTTTCCTCGCCCTGTAGGATCACATGCTGTTCAGGCTCTAAACTAGCTTGTTCGTAACGGATTTCCGGTGTTCGTGGTGTAGATGCCCTCGTAGACGTCTGCGCGCAAAGCCCGACGGGGACTTTACACTTTTTCGAGTGACTTTTCCTTTCTCGACGGCTACGTGATCGATGACGGTTCGTCGACGGATGACGACCACGCCGAAATCTTCCGTCTCATGGTTCCGCCGCCGTACTTGTGTCTCGCAATCGACCCAACCAGTTGCATAGTTGTGCTTATGCATAAGGGCTAATCCGGGCTGTATCGGCGATTTTTACAGTTTTATCTAGGATGGTAACCTTTTTTATTTATGTCGAATGGGTTAGACTAGCCGAACCTGTTTACGCATCCGATGATCAAGCAGTTCCGACAGGGACACTGCTAAGGCATCAGGACGCGTCTTTAGGCTCCAACCGTTGTCACCTCGAACTATTCTCATACATGTGGTGCTAGACCATCGCCATGTGCACCTTTCTAAACGGTTGTTTGTTTTGATGTTGATGCCTAAAGATGCTAAACCAGTGCAGCATCTCGTTCGTACCGATCCGTCAGTGCAGTCGGTCTTTAGTGCATTATTACGGTCGTCATGAACAAGGCAACCCACGTGGGTTGTTAACCCCAGTAGCGCACCTCCCGGCCTCACGTGTTCGGACGACCTGACGTCGGAATACGGAAAGGTGATATATCACTTGCCGTTCGGAATGTTCCACCAACGGTCTTTTCTTTCAGTATTTGAAAACAATCCCATATAAGGTTCGTGTTTAAACAACAGGGAACTTCGTTTCTCCGTCTGATATAGAAGTTTTCCGTCGTCTAGCATAGAGGGCATAATTAACACTACTCAATGAACATCTCGTTGACCACTGACCATTCGAAGCAAAAAGGGACGCATGGCCGCTGCGAAATCCTTACTGACCTAAGGGCTGATGCGCGTAAGAAAGTTAGCGTGGTGGCATCCACGTCAGGGCCCTTCCGGAGGCATGCACCGTCCTGCTTTTGCCGGTATACCTGAGGGATTCGCACGCTCATGTCCTCCTTCCTGGGAAAACACACCGTTTCGGCTGGAGAGAACCATGCTGCAGTGATAAGCGATAAGGAGGGCTGCCCGACCAGAAGTCATCTTGGTGCGTTGGTGCACGGAAGCGTACCCGTTTTTGTTCTTGGTTGAATGTTTTCTGCTCCCTGCCGCCGACGCGGCCACCAAGTAACAGTCTACAGCGTGCTTACACCTAGCGTTCTTCTTTCTGCTATTCCATAAGGGTTTGCTTCCCGCTACCACACGTGGACCACACAGTCGGCAATCCCTAAAGGATTCGCGCATTCAGTCCTGACCACGTGGCTCTCGCGAGATGGGGACGACGTAAGAAGTGGGCTCGCTCGGCCCGCGATCGTTTCCCTTCATTAGCACTCCGTGGCTGTTAGTTCCTTGCTGACCTTTGGTACGAAAATGTTTACGCCTTGTCATCGCAGGATTGATAACTTCACTTCACGCGGCAGCGCCTCTAACCTTAGAAAGCGTCCTACAATCTCAACCGACCGTCCCACTTGTTTTCGCAGCCCACGCTACCGTACGCTATAAATCGGTTCTGCTCACCACGGATTTTCATAAATGAACTTGTTGACCACGCACCTGACGCATGGGCACGCATCATTGACTAACCGATGGTCACTTTATGCAGTTGACCCGCACTCAAATGTTGCTCGTGTTATTGAAAAGCGTATCGTGCATGCTAGATCATGCGTGGTGTTTATACTTCCTAGACCATTGTTAGGCGGTACACTACAGTTTAGAACCAACTTACCTCACCAATGACTATGAGTACAGCGAGAACGAACAGTGCCGCCAGTTTCCACTTGGAAATATTTGATCTCGTAAGTGCCACAAAGTTACGATTGCCAGTAGTCAAGGGATCCGTTGCAGCTATGCATTTTCCATCGTCTAAAACGGGTTACTACGAAGGAAATGGCCTCAAGCCCAGGTAGCGTTACAACGGACGACTTAACAGAGGAACAGCGCGGCGAACACCTCAACCGCCTACTCTACAGGGTTATCAACGAGGTCGAGCAGCGCATCCTTATGTTGCCGAGCACCTCCGGTTTGTGACTGAACGACATGACAAGGAGATGTCGTTAGCGTTCAGAATTGTCAAGTGCCGAGTACTTCGACGAATGGTCATTCCTGACCTGGGTCCTGCTATCCACCGTCAACAGATTGCAAAACGAAGGTCCGGTCTCGTTGGCGTACCTCGACTACTGCGGCAAGCACTTCGAGGAAAAGATACATGCCGCGCTAGTGGAGCTGGTAAACAAGGCCCAGCGGATGCAGCCACCCATGGGAGTGGCCGCAGACGATCAGCATTACGAGCAGTTTTGTCAGGTTTGTCATCTGATTGGGACTTAGAAGTTGTGAGCTGTGCCAATCCCAAACATCAGTCAGCTCGTTTTGCAGGCGTATGTGACAACGTTGCTTTCATTGCACGAACTCTACACCAGTGCTACTGCCTCGGTCCAGGGCAAATGGATGTACACTGGGTTCGAGGCCCAGGTCGAGCGTTTTCGAGAGCAGTTAACAATATGCTTGCAGCTGCAACGCGAGTTCTGCATTAGCGTAAGTCTATTTTCTAATTCGGTAGTTGTTCAAAATAGTGTTTCAGCATGGATATATCCTATGGCGACAAATTAGGACATCGCAGATCCAGAAAATGACCCACTACGGTCATGACAACAAGGGTTTCACGAATGCTGCGGTATCGTTCTATTCGCACATGCTATACAACCTGGGTGTCCTGGCTGCTCGCTTGCAGGTAATTCCAAACGTAGCACCTTAAGGACATTGATTTACGCTTTCTCAACTTTTTAGGGGTTTCGGTACGAGATCCGCAATAACAAAGCCTTCGATGGCAAGCCAGACCGCATTTCTCCGCTTCTGGAAATGGTATACTCCATGGCGGATGTGCTTATTGGCGACAGCATCGTATGCATCGAGCCCAGCCAAAGCGCTATCCTGGTTACCAACAACCTGTTCCCGATGAAGATTGTGTCGCTCTGTCGATCTGTGTTTTTCCGAGAATTCTCTATACAGGTACGGACGGTGGCTCGAAAACAATTGTAAAACGAATTAAGGTCGTCTCGGAGGAGGTCGCTCATCAAATTCAGGTATAACTATTTCATTGTTGCAGCGGCTAGATCTTGTGTCTAGCAAGAAATGCGGCAGCGTAAGACATTGGATCCGCCTGTGGCGGTACGTACGTCTCCATCGGCCGCACTTCTTGCGATGAAGCCTGCCACGGGAGTCAAAAGAAACAATGCGACTGCATCAGCAGGTATGGCCACGTCATCATGCGCATTGCAAAAAAGTATACCAGAAGGAGGTAACACCGCGCACAAGAAATCCGACGTGAACAGCAAGGAATGGATTTCGATCGCGCCCTCCTACGACGTGGAACACCAGGGCTGGGTGGCTACGTATCCGCATCTCCTATGCACTACTCGCCAAAAGGTAGGGAACGTAGTGGCTTCTCACGTAAGAGTTAAAGTTCAGGACGCCTTGCTGGACTCTCGCTGCACCGGTCAGACTGGGAAGAGGCCGCTGTTCTACTTTCACGTTCGTGCTGAAATGTTCAGCTTTGCCGGTGACCTCTCTGCCGTACATACTTTGTCCCTGCCGTTTGCAATTGCAACTCGAAGGAATCAGGTTCGAATGTTCCAGTACTAGAGCTTCGACCGGAAACTTTTAGGACTGTCAAGTCCAGCGCATGATGAGTTCGTACACTGCGACCTGCTTCTGGCTCTATGGGACTAACGTGCTTGATGGCCTGCTACTGCAGTGGTTCGACGGAGGTTAGTCGCTTGGATGCTGCTGCAGCAGAGTGCTAACCGTCGATTTTAAGAGATCGAATGGAAACTCTTCAAAACCCTATACGCCCACTACTTCGCAATGAATGCGGAAGTAACACGCTCGTTATGCGATGAAGACTTTAACATCTTGAGGCTTAAGATGCACTGTTCAGAATGCTCTGATCGTAAGCCCTCTGAACATCCTATGCATCACCCTCATTGTGGTTTAGGATGTGCCAACGGCGGGGCCTTTACTGCCAGGGTCCCACCACTGACGGTGAGCTTCAAGAACGTGCTCTGTCCCCATCTTCACTACGCTGCCAACAAAGCGGACGTGAAATTCAGCATATGGCGAGGAATGCTCGAACTGCTGCACCTGTTCAGTGATCCAGAAGACAGAAATTAAGGCTCTTTGGGAATCGGGCCTTCTTCTGGGCTTCCTGGAGTTGGACAGAGTAGGAGATTCGTAGATGAAAGTGCTAAACGGTTAGTCGTTTAGGTGCATGCACTGCTGCAGAACGTGGAATCGGGAGTTGTGATGCGCTTGTCCTTCGTAATAGGCGGTTGCGTCTGCTTCACAGTAAAAACCGGAGGAGAGGTACTCGATTTGGAGCCGCTGGAATTGCGTCGGCTGCAGGCCAAGTCGTTATATGAGTACATGCGGGATATCATCATTGCCGAAAAGGTAGTCGATTTGGCCAACCGACTACAGTTTGTCGACGCCATATCGAGCGTAAAACTGCCATCCTTAGGTTGACTATGTGCTGAACGTCAACAAAGAATGGTTGCATGTGAACGAGGCAATGAAATTATGCCAGCGACCTTCCTCTGCCCATCTTCCCGAGTACGTTACCACGCGCGACATCACATCGAATATCATGCACGCCGGTCCCGTGGACATGCAGCAGACAATCACGTAATCTCATCCACTTATACCTTGGCAGCTCATGGCGCTTTTTTTAAGATTTACCGCTCTTCGCGTTGCAGTTGTTGCATGCAAAACACCGGCCCCAAATAACGAGCAAAAGGTCTCCGCATCATGTTGGCCAGGTATTCACTTCGATCCGACGGAAGCACTAAGCGACTGCTTTCAGGTTGGCGCCAGCCTGACACGGGGCAGCCCGGAACATCAAACGGGAGAATTCGAGCAGAAGCTCGAGGCGTTGATGAGAGAATACGGGAGGTCCAAGGCAGAAGTCGTCCAACTTCTAACAGCGAACACGAGCAACGAAGGTCAACCGATGCGACTTGCGGACTCCATTATGGTGCGGCGCCAGAGCACGCCAGCCGGAATCCCGCTCATGCCTCAGCGATCGCAGTACCTGTCAACCATCCAGAACGGCAACGTGGTGGAGATGGCTCCAGTCATGGTCACGACCGCTGGCTTGCCTCGGCGATGGACCCACATGTCGGGACAGCTAGACGAGAAATTCGAGAACAATATGCCCTCTACTCTCATATGGGATCCATCGTACTCAGGATAACGCATTTACCTCAAACCCCTCCGTCCATATGGGTGGCAATAAACTCATTAAGCATTAGGCGCCACCCAGACCTTGAGAATCCTTTTACCGGTCTCCTATGTGATGTTATCCAGATAATTTTGTGTGCGAGCAGTGCTCCAGATTGTTACGCGTTTAGTGGCGGGCCCGGCTCCCAGTTATTTTCCTATCTACCAGTCCGCTAGATGTCTATTCTTGTTGCTTTATTTTCGTCGAATAAACAATTCTTAGTTTTAACGATATTGCTCAGCATAAAGTGTCGACATGGCGTTACTGTGCTACCGTATTGGCTCGAATAGTGGGCGATCGCCCACCATTTTTCGATGGTCAAATTTGCGAGGCTTTCGTGAAAGTAGTAAAGGGTCCCCCCTATGGATTTAGCAAAATTTTTCGAAATTTTCGTGACAAAAAGTTCTCGTCTAGGATGAATAGTTATGGCCTAAAACGTGTTCTAAACATGTCTTTGTGACAAGTCAACTTTGAAATTTTTGGTGATCGCCCACTATTAGGGGTCGCCCACTATTAAGGGTCGCCTTCTAATCGAGCCAATACGGTAATGCCATCGGTTTGCAGTTTATTCCCGGACTTTCTTGTGTCTAACAATTATTTGGACGCTACCCATAACATATTGTCTTGCCAGTTGCTGCGGAACAATTATTGCGAAGTGGTTTTGTTGCTAGTAAGGTTAGTCCAGTAGCATATTTAGGATGTGGCCCCTTTTGTGGCGTTGTGCCCAACCAGAACTCTTTGTATTAAGTAATTTGTTACCTTCTTAAATGAAGGACTGTTCCGGCAATACTCAATACTTTTAGATGTCACGGCTTATTGTTAAAGGCCTTCCTAAAAACTCGACTGAGAAGGAACTTCGGAGCCACTTCGAGAAGTACGGGACGGTGACCGATGTCAGCTTGAAGTACACCAAGGAAGGCACATTTCGCCGCTTCGCTTTCGTAGGCTTCGACCGGGAGGAAAGTGCTTCGAAAGCACTTGGTCAGCTAAACAACACGTTCCTGCAGACATCGCGAATATCGGTACGGACGATATCACTTTTCCGCCAAGAAGACAAGACGATCACAACATGTTTCCAGGTTGAATACTGCAAGCCCTTCGGAGACGACAGCAAGCCGCGCCCGTGGAGCAAGTACGCTAAAGGCAGCAGGTAACGCATACAAAGCATCGCTGCATGCATACGCACATTTAGCGCATACAAACGGCAGCATGGCGACGATGGAGCAGATGAAGCTATCGTCCAGCATCCGGCTTCCACTGCAACGAAGAGGTCAAAGCTCGAATCGGATCCCGATTTCGCGAAGTTTTTGCATGTCCAAGGCGGCAACAAGACAGAAGTGGAACCTACGAGTGCCCCCTCTCCAAGCGATGAAAATGGCACACTGAAGGAAGCCGTAGAAGCATTCATGGGTAACGAGCGTGTCTAGCGACAGTTGCACAAGAAATCCGTATTTCAGGCGATAAGAAGCTGGCGCTGGTCTTCTCTGGGCTTCCCTCGACGATCAAGCAGAAGAACTTCAAAGAGTGGCTGAGTCCCATCCGTATTAAATCCCTGCAACTCAGTCGGTCCGGTGACCAGGCGTTTGCCATAGTACAGTTCAACAGAGCTCCCGACGTTCGACGAGCCCTGCAGCGAAACGACCAGTTTCTCGGAGGTTTCAAGGTACGATTGAAAAATCAGTTTCTGCTGACCTTCTTTCTTGTAGGTCAGCGTGCGAAAGTTAAACGATGATGTGAAGGATAACTCCGACGAGCACAAGGAAGAGGTGAACGAAGCCGATGTCGCCGCCGAACGGCAGAAGACGATCGACGAGATATTGGACACGGGGCGTCTATTCCTTCGCAACCTTCCTTACATCTGCACGGAGGAAGATCTGATGTTTGCCTTCAAGAAGTTCGGGGAGGTTGCTTCGATCGACTGCGTGGTCGACAAAAAGACGGGGAGGTGCAAAGGATTCGCCGTCGTTACCTTCGTATTCCCCGAGAATGCACTAGCCGCCTACACCGCGCTGGACGGAACGATTTTCAAGGTGCGTTGTGGACTAACAAGAATCACGACAACAACAACCTTGCACGGGAAAAGGCCGTAGTTATTATAGGGGCGCATGCTTCACATACTACCTGGACAAGAAAAGAAGAGCACAGATGTAGAGGCAACTGAGGGAGTTGACGCGAAATCGGAGTTCCAGAAGCAGAAGGCGCTCAAGCTGAAGGCAAATGCAGGAAAAGCGTACTCGTGGAACACGCTGTTTCTCGGTGCTAATGCGGTAGCAGACACTCTGGCAGAGAAGCTGGACGTGGAGAAGTCCGATCTGCTAGCAGGTGACGCCGAGAACAGGTAACATCAAAGTAATATTAGTCTGTAGTATTAGTATGCACTTGTAGCGCTGGAGTCCGAATGGCACTTGCCGAGACTCAACTAGTTCGAGCAACGCGTGAATTTTTGCTGTCACACGGCGTGAAGCTGGACGCCTTCTCGAGACCTGCGGCGAAGCGATCAAACACAGTGATGATCGCGAAGAACCTGCCAGCTAATTTCCCGGAAGAAGAGCTGCGTCGAATGTTCGAGCGTTACGGAACCATCAAGAGACTAGTCTTCCCACCAGGTCTGCTGAGCTCCATGCGTAAACGTTCAACAATCCTTGATTTCAGACGGCGGAGTTAGCGCACTGCTGGAAATGGAACATGCCCTCGAAGCGAAGAAGGCATTCACTGCGCTGGCGTACTCCCGGTTGCGCAGTCAACCTCTATACCTCGAATGGGTGCCTATTGAAGTTTTCGGCTCACCGGCTGCAACTCAAGTCACCTTGGAGGGCGTCGATCACGCGGAACCAAAACCGTCTGTGGCGGAAGACCATATCGAAAAGGAGAAAACGTTAACGCAAGAGGAGAAGCGAGAACTCCGGAAAAGCAAGAGACATCGCATCCGAGAGCAGGAGCAGAAGGAGACGCCGGAAGCCAAGAGTGAAATTGAGGAAGAAGTGAAACCAGACGTGGCGCAACCCAATGAAGCTGAAGCAGAGGACGACGGGAAAGCGAGCTACGTAGAGGTATGTTACATCGAAAACAATAGAAGTAGTTAGAGTTGTTTAGTAATAATCCCTACTCAATGTCAAACTACATTTAGTTCGAGCCGGACACCACGCTATTCGTGAAGAACTTGAACTTTGAAACCACCGACGAAACACTACAAGCCCTATTCGAGAAGAACTATGCAGTAAGGTCCGCGGCGGTGTCGAAGAAGTGCGACCCAAAAAGATCAGGGCAAACCTTGTCAATGGGATTCGGGTTCGTCTACTTCTACAGAGCTTCAGATGCTAAGGAAGCACTGAAGAACATGCAGGTATGCTGACTGAGAGCCCATTCCTGCCGCATATTCCCATTTCAGGGAGCCCTTCTGGACGGGCATAGCTTGGAACTGAAGGTCTCGAGCAGGGTCCCGCCCGAGGTGGCCGAGAAGCAGAAACGCTCGGTTGCTAACGTCGAGCAGGGCGAATGCACTAAGATTCTAGTTCGGAACATTCCATTCCAAGCAACGAAGAAGGAGCTCACACAGCTCTTCAGTGCATTCGGCGAGATTAAAATTCTACGCATGCCCAAAAAGGTAAGCCCAGTTGTCCTGATATCGTCAGCTTACAGTCGCCTAATTATTTAGATGGGTGCTCCCGATGCACACCGTGGCTTCTGCTTCGTCGACTACGTGATGAAGAGCGATGCAAAGCGGGCTTTCGAGTCCCTCGCGCACTCCACTCACTTGTACGGGCGCCGCTTGGTACTGGAGTGGGCCAAGACCGAGGATACCGTCGACGAACTGCGATCGAAAACAGCAGATAAATTCAGGTCTGTGCATGGTCACATCAGGCGATAAAGCGATTGTTTAGCGGTACCGAGAAAGCGAAGAGAAACGTGAAGCGAAGGATGAGAGCCGTCATCGAGAGCGCAGCGTCCAAGGAGTCATGAGTCGTAAAAATTTGCACACCACTGTTGTTTCACGCTTGTTAAGTTTGATATATACTAATAAACAATAATTATACCCTCAGCGTCCCTTCACCAATTTCACGAACGGAATCGTCTTCAGGTACCGCAAATGCTGCAGATTTTATTCACTGGATGTTCCTCTTTCAGCGAAATGGCTACCGTGGGTGTTGCACCGAAGAAGACGGTTTCTCCCGAAGATCAAGTGCAAATTAACAAGTTTGCCCGGCTCCATAAGCAGTTCTTGGAGATCAAGGTAACTAGCAAAGGCGTGGCGGGGAACACGACACGTACTTAAGCAAGAACTGCGAACCGTCGGCAACGAGATTCAAAACCTCAACGATGCCGCCGACGAAGTGATGCTACTGGACGACAACGCCACTTCATCGATACCCTTCCAGCTTGGTTCAGTTTTCGCCCATTATGACCAGGTACCTATTCTAGTATTTTGATGACTACGTCTATGAACTTGGTCTAGGACACCGTGAACGAGAAGCTTGAGTCGGCGAAGGAAAAGGCATCCGAGCGTGCCGTTGAGCTCGAAAAGAAACAGGCTCAGATCGACAGCGAAATGAAGCAGCTGAAGACTATTCTCTACGCGAAGTTCGGCGACAACATCAGCCTCGAAATGGAAGCCGACGAATGATTCTGATGCATGCGTTTAAGGTTCCTTCCTGTTGTTGCTTGCGAACAGTTTGAAAATGCTTGCAGGATGCTCTTGTCTGAAAAGTAAAAATGTTTGATCCGATAGAGAACGAAGACACAGCACTTTCTTAGTGCTCAGCTCAAGTTTCATTTGCACTATTAAAGCGGACCTGGGGCTACGCGACTTGTAAGGGTGGGTGATACCGTGTTGTCCAGAGAATTGACGACGCTTAATTTTCGTTTTGTCTAGCCGGCGTTCTAGTCGTCGGTGTCTCAGTTTCATCTCTTAGCATGCATTCGGCAAACAGTCGGATTCCATAAAGCTTGCAATCAAAAGCATGTCAACTGTACGTGTTTGTTTGGGTGTCTTCGGGTGAAATGTCACCCTTTCTTTGCATTCAGCAGAAACTCCACTCCGCTTAAGCGTAGTCTGTACAGCATACTTGTAGCTTCCCTTCGTCAAGCAGGAAGCTGCCACACGTGTAGTTTGTAGCCGAAGCGCTATCCGGCCAATTCTGGCCTATGCGACCGTGCAAGTTTATCTTTATCCGCTTTCTTGCTCAGCTACACTCGGCCCAGTATAAATCTATCCAAGCAATTTTATACAGAAATACGTTGGAAAGGGTTGCTACGTTGCTCACTAACTACTCGTTGCCTCCTCTAGCGATGACTCTAGTTTTTGGCGCGGGAGGTGTTCCGTCAAACCGCATCATCCTTCATGTTGTTCTCTGAACGTGAGTGAGGCGCACGTGAGTTATGACCCGACCGGCGCAAAGAACCGTCACGCCACCACCGCGTGTGCATGCATTCTGGAATGGGGACACTATTCCATGAGACAGGCTAAGCTGAACGCAAAAAAAGCATTGTGATGACAGCTGATGACAACTTCTTAAAATGAGGTAGCCAGCGAGTTGGCGCATTACAGGCCCCCAACAACTAGGAAAGCAACCGCAAGACTTATTCCAGGTGGAATTGTGCTTTGTTTTCTTTTCGAAGGAAATTAACGCGTTAGTGAGTGACAACGTGTTGCTAAATACATAGAGGGATTCCGGTTTTCTGCAGAATGGCATTAACCAGTAAAAAAGGTGCACTTGGCAAGCGAGTAATGCATTGAATGTAGTTACGATGACGGTCTGCAGGCCAGTCCTCGGAGCCCATTCTGCGGGACTGTCTGAGCGAGGTCCGTGTCTTATAAAGAGCAGCGGTCGGTTGTCTGGACGCCATTGAGGGTGCTTGAGAATCCATTCCGACACGCGCCTTGGATCGACAAGGTGCGGACCATAGGAGTTCACGCGTATATAAGAAGGGCAACATATGTGTCTTGGTTCCTGCATGCAGAATTAAGGCTAGTCGCGAAAAAGTATATATTGCCCTTTCGCGCACTAATAGTACACGTATTTGCCATAACATTTAATCGTGTTTTGCAGGCAAGCGAGACTGTGATACGGGCAATACACGGAAAGTGTCGCAAGGACCGCCCAATTGTTGATAAGTCGACCCGACTCGGAAAAATGCTTGCCTCGCCAGAGATGCCGCACGAACGCCGACCGTCCGCCTCGGAGCCGCTGCTCCCGGAAACTATCCAGTTCATCCAGGAAGGTCTCCGGAAGTCCGAATATCACTTCGAGCAGCCTCATGTTTTCGTCGTCTTCGGCGCCTCTGTGAGTCAATATTTTGCAGCAACTAAAAGCGTAGTAATTATAAGATTTGTTCTCTTACAGCTGCCTTTAGGGTGATTTGGCTAAGAAGAAAATCTACCCGACGCTCTGGTGGCTGTTCCGCGACAACTTGCTTCCGAAGCACATCCTCTTCGTCGGCTATGCTCGTTCGAAGCTTACCCTGGCAGAGCTTCGAACCTCCTTTGAGAAATACTGCAAAGTGCGCGAATGCGAAAAGCCGAAGTTCGAGGAGTTCATAAAGCGTTGCAACTACATTGCGGTTAGCCTTAATTTGCAGTCAAGCTCGACGATGATTGTTCTAGGGAGGATATGACGCGGACGATGGTTTCGTCGTACTGAAGAATGCCATCGAGCAAATGGAGTCCACTTACAAGAGTAAGAGATGCGCGCCAAGGACAATGAAGAGATTGCATAGCCGGCGTTTTCCTCTATAGCAGACTGTTTTAGAACCGATCAACCGGCTCTTCTACTTGGCTCTGCCGCCCAACGTCTTCGAACCGGTCAGCTTCCACATTAAGAAGCACTGCATGGACAAGGCGTATGTTTGTGGTTGTATTGTATTGCGCCATAAATACGGTCACATGATGAAACAGAACCGTTTTTAGCGACTCCTGGAGTCGAGTCGTCATCGAAAAGCCGTTCGGCCACGACGACGCATCTTCCGCGAAGCTGTCGAAACACTTGGCAGGCTTGTTCACGGAGGACCAGATCTACCGGATCGACCACTACCTCGGCAAGGAGATGGTCCAGAACCTGGTCGTGCTACGTTTCGGGAACCGCTTCATTGCACCATCATGGAATCGCGACCATATAGCTTCGGTGACAATCTCGTTCAAGGAAGACTTTGGTACCCAAGGGCGAGGCGGGTATTTCGACAAAAGCGGCATAATCCGCGTAAGCCCCAGTCATTTACGTCGTTCAGTGCATTTAACAGTTGGGTATAGGACGTGATGCAGAATCATCTCATGCAGATCCTGACACTCGTCGCAATGGGTAAGCATAAATGAAAAGTTCCCACTTTACGTGCTGCTTTTAAGAAAAGCCAACCAGCCTTAGCGCGGAAGACATTCGCAATGAGAAGGTGAAGGTCCTCAAGGCCATCAAGCCGGTCGAGCTGAAGGACGTGGTGGTCGGTCAGTATGTAGGCAATCCGGAAGGCAAGGACGAAGACGCCAGACTGGGATACCTCGACGACAAGACCGTTCCGAATGACTCAGTGACCCCGACCTTCGCCACTGCGCTTCTACGCGTACAAAACGAGCGGTGGGAGGGAGTGCCCTTCTTCCTGCGATGCGGAAAGGGTACGTACCACTAGTATATCACATTGAGCGACGCCGTACCTTCAGCCCTGAACGAACGAAAGGCCGAAGTCCGAATTCAGTACAAGGAAGTGGCCGGCGACATCTTTAAGCCAGGAGAGCTCAAGCGTGACGAGCTAGTCATTCGCGTGCAGCCCAATGAAGCCGTTTACATGAAGCTGAACACGAAGAAGCCCGGCTTTTCCTTCGAGGCTGAGGAGACTGAGCTCGACCTTACCTTTAATTCCCGCTACAAGGCAAGAAGCGGACCCTCTTTCGTGCAATCAACTTATGAATTTCAGGATTTGCGGTTCCCTGACGCTTATGAGCGGCTCTTCTTTGACCTATTTGCTGGACAACAGTACAACTTTGTCCGAGCGGATGAGCTGGAGCATGCATGGCGCATATTTACACCGCTTCTGAAGAAAATCGAGGGCGAGCACGTTTTGCCTGAGAAATATGTCTTTGGAAGGTGAGCATGGAGAATGCTAAACTCTCCATATAGTTGTTTTTAGCCGCGGACCGGAAGCAAGTGACCGACTGATGCGCGAGAACGGCTACGTATTCAGCGGTACCTACAAGTGGAGCCCACCCAACAAGCTTTAAACCCGTAGTCAGTTGAAGTTCTTGTTGTCCGGTATACACTGCTTAGAATAAAGTATAGTTCTTTTGCAATGCACATTATTAGCAGCCTACTATAGCAGTGATTGGGCGTAAGTTTCCAAGCAAAGAATTGGAAGGGAGAAGTTTATTTAATTCTAATCAAGAAGTCTCGGATATTGGTCCACACATTACTGTCGTGATAGAGATAGGTCATTGATGACTGCAGAGATCCTTGAAGTACATGCTGGTAGTTTTCGAACATCCATAGCACGATGCCCCATACGAACGCCGCGAACCACGGAAAGACTGGGAAGCCTGAAATAGTTGCTTGGAAACAAGACACACGAGAATAAAGCACTATGAAGGGACCCATACTTGGCGTTGGAATGAACCGCTTCTCTGCCGCTAGCTTGACCAGGCCGTATATTATCCTCGACAACAGGTATAGGTTGATCTGAAATGTGTCGGTCATCCACGTCGAACCATAACATGAACTGTCGGCCAAACCCTAACAGAAGGGCTTACCTGCGTGTTGACTCCATTTTCTTCACCGAATACGAGGTATCCGTTAAGGAAGGCCGAAACGAACGGGTGCCAGTGTCTGTACTTCGTGCTGTATTGCTGCAGTAACCCCATGAGAACCTTATAGCCGAAAACGAAGCGACCAAGGTTCAGCGCATGGATCTTCGTCAAAGTCAGTACTGTTCGAACCTTCGTCCAAAACCTAAAAATGAAGTGTAGCGAGTGGTCCGGCGTAGCAAAAATATGCAGCTGCTAGAGGAGAAGCAGTCGACAAAGCTTACCTCCCCTGTCCGAAAAGAAATACCATGACCAACGCGTGTGGCGCCCGGATTCGTGTTCCATAGCTAAAGTTGAAAGTGCATACTGCAGGACCACGATTTCGCGGATGACTTACACAAGGCCGTTACGGAGTCCTTTTATGGCAGCTAGGAGATGCCGATGAGGTTCCAGCTGACGCAGGATGTGGATTTGCGATGGCTTCCGCATTTCGTATAGAGACCTCCATGGCCAGATGCGGGTCAAAGTCCCTGCAGAAAGAGCAGGTTAACTGATGTGTCGCGCCACTAAAGGACACAAGGAGCCGGTCGCCGGCAGAGCGCTAGACAACAACTATTGTATTCTGGACACGAAGAATGCGGCCGCTAAGTTTCGGACAATCAGCAGAGAGTCCCAGGTTTAAAGAAGTCTCGCGCAGCGTATCCATAGGCTTTACGCGGACAAACCAGTTGGGGTAATCGGCCACAATGGAACAACTTATCGATATGGTACGAGCCAGACGCAGACACCATGTCATTCGGTAAACGCGGATTCCTTATCATTTTTGCGGCTTTGTCGTTTCTGATTTTGCCACAAGTCAGCGAAAGCTACACTCTGACACAATACGACCGTCAGTGGGTAAGGCAAACTGCAAAGCCTAGGCCAGTCTGAACCAAGGCTTAGGTCGATGCTTTAAGCCACACTGCGAAGATCTATTACAACCGTGCTTGGTACAAGCGGCAGCAGCAGAGACTATTGCTACAGGTGGCCCGTGATCAGAAGGTACTGTTTTAAGTCAAATCATAAGCGCATTTCGCTAACCGATTAGGACAAGAAGTGACGGCTCTTTTGCACAATTATGCTTGATAAAAAAGTTTAGCTGGGCCAGCAGAAGGAGAACTTCTATGGGCGCAGCTACACCACTGACTCGACAGCTGCGTTTGTCGATATTGGCCGAATATACGGAACAACAGACTGATCGTACTATTTGCACTGCTTCTGCCATCCACTTCGATGTGGTTCATGGATACACAGGGCTAAGAAGTTAACGTTTTACCATTTTCATCCATACAGCTCGCGTGAAAATGACAATAAATAGGGTCAGAAAATATTTGCGAGGAATACAATGAAAGATCACGTCTCTGAAAGAGTAATGAGGCTGAACGTGATACGCTTAATATCGAGGGAAGGACGTGTCGACGTCAACAGCCCAGCTGTCCATGCCGCCCACGAGGTCCATGAACTGAATGCTGGCGTCGGCGCTGGTCAACTTCTCTTGGAGCAATTTCACCGCCAGCTGTGAGTCGTTCCCGCGATGACAAACCACGTAGACTGAAACAAGGTTCGTACGGAATGGCAACGCACTTTCCGAACGGCACCTGTCTTGTTAGACGCGTCGCTGTTTTCGTTCATTTCCTCGTTGGCTAGCCGCGCAAGCAAAGTTGAGGTATCGAGTTTCTTCAGCTCATCAAGTGGAATATCTGAAAAGGAACTTTCTCTAGGGACCTCTCATTAGTCGTACTTTGTGCTTCAGGTAGATGGCAAATTTCGAATTCAGTAGGTGGTCGGGTGTCGATCAAGGTCGGGGATCCGCTTTGCTGTCGCAGCTGGTTGTACTCCTGGACTGATATGCGCTCTTCAGGCGACAGCACAGATATTGACGGAACCTGAACTCACGACTGTTTTACTCGCCAAACAATGCATTCTTAGGTCGTGGTAACAAAATATTGTACCTTGTCCGTTGCGCTAGTTCCACAGAACTGTTCGTAGTCCTGCAACTCCGTTATTGTGGGATTCTCGCCGCAAACTGCACATCGCGTCATTTTCTCACGGAGACAGATGGTTCTTGTTTTTCCCTCGAATCCGTCAAATAGCCAGAGGTTTCCGGCGAATGAGGCTAAAGAAGAAGATACGAACTACAAGAGGCATATGTAAAGACTTACACTCTCTGCCAACAGCGATTTTGATCACTTCCAGAGCCTGGAGACTGCCGATTATTCCGACCACCGGGCCAAGCACGCCTGACTCGGAGCAGTTCGAGACTGCCTCGGGAGCAGGCGGGACAGGGAAGATGCACCGGTAGCAAGGACACTTCTGAAACTTTTTAACTAACTGTCGTGTGCGATGAGTGCTTGATACCTCGCCATTGTTGTACACCGTCAATTGGCCTTCCCAGCCGAGCGCGCTGCCGGACACCAGTGGCTTGCCAGAAAGCACGCAAGCATCGTTGATTAGATACCTAAAATAGTAAGGTGTGAAATGGACTATGCTACGCATGCACCGGATGTCGCCAAGTAGGGATTTAAGTAAGAACTATGGAACGAGCCGTACCGAGTTGCGACGTTGTCCGAGCAGTCGCATATGATGTCGTACTTCGGAATGATATTGAAGGCATTTACGCTGGAAATCACCACTGGGTACGTTGCAACTTCCGTCCCGGAATTGAGTCTAAATCGCATGGGCAAAATTTCGCAAACGTGACGCAAGAGTTCCTACCTCAAGATGGATTCCTTTAGTGACTCCACTTTGGGTCGACCCACACGAATCTGGAAGCACGAAGCCTGTAAACCAACCACGAAAACACGGTCACCTCGTCATGCAGGATCTGGCGGTGCAAATTGTCTAGCGATACTTCGTCATGATCGACGACGCCTAGGCGGCCGACGCCAGCTGCAGCTAAGTAGATAGCAACAGGACAACCGAGCCCTCCGGCTCCGACGATGAGTACGGATGCATCGCGTATCTTTTCCTGGCCTAAATGCTCATGGTCTAAGAGGAAATACCAGCACGAGAAGCATGTTTACCCAGTTAAGTCTCTGCATGTGATGCACTAATCAAGTGATCGTTGATCACCTGGCGCGAGTGTCCGGCCCTTACCTGCTGGTCCGATGCCGTGCAGTATCAACTGTCGGCTGAAACGGCTTACTTCCGCCTTAGAAAGTGAGTGTGAAGCGAAAGACGGCATGGTACAGCCGCGCAAGGCTGAAATGTAGCAAAGTTTTATGCTTATAGCCACCGACCGGACTGTCCAGCTGCTGACGACACAATGCCAACTGAAAGCGGAGGACGCACTGAAAAAGTCTCGGGACGTCGGTGCAAATAAAGGGAGTCATCGATGGGATGAGTAATAAGTAACAAGGAGAGCCGAGAGACAACATCGACAATACCGGCCAGGAATGGCGAATTTCGACCCATATGCATGGACTGACTTCTTCTTCGGATCCATGGAGCGGGAAGAAGCCGTGAAGATTCTACGTTCCTGTGAAGTCGGCTCGTTTCTCCTGCGCGAATCCAAATCCAGGCCCAACGGGTACTCCTTGAGTGTAAGGTAAGCTGCAGATCACTGCAGTGCTGTATTAATTTGCGGTGTTATTACGTAAAGCTTTAGGGAAGCGGCTGAAGGTGATCATCAGACCTACCACTACTTTATCGAGAAGAAGGAAACGGACGAAGGAAAAGTCCGATACGAGGTAGAATTGTTCAAGTTAATCAACGATCGTCCTTTCAGATGGGTGGCCATACGTTTGTTGACATTCCATCTCTCATTAACCATTACAAGATGCACATCCTCGAGAAAAGCTGCCTGGTAACGCCAGTTCCGAAGCAGCCGATGCATCGAGTTGTGGGGAAGTACAAGTTCGACGGGGAACGCGTCACGGATCTTCCGTTCGAAAGGGGTGAGACGTAAGTGTACAAAACAGCCCATCGTCCCTCCCCTTGCTGCATTGCTACATTTAGGCTCGAAATCATCAGCAAGCCCGAGGAGAAATGGTGGACGGCGAGGAACGCACTTGGCATGACGGGCCTCGTGCCAGCGAATTATATTCGCATCGTAAGTGCATTCATTGTCGAGTGGCGGTTAGCTGAAGGTTCAGGTGGACGACACGGATGACGCCCTGTCGGTGGATCTCAGTTCCGAAAGCAGCGGTGCGACACCGGAGAAGCGCTTCAGCACGAATACAGTCCTCTCCGACGTCTCGGAAAACCGACTCTCGCAGGAGCCCGAGAAACCGAAGATTCGACAAGTGCCTGCCTGGGTTCGCGTGATCACAGCTCGACGTCCGAACATATACGATACTGACGCACTCACACTAACGGTAGGTCTTTAGCGAGCATGTATACTTTAGCTGTTGAATTGTAGAAAGGAGAATTGCTCTTGCTCGAAGAAGTGCTGCCGACTGGGATGTGTAGAGGGCTAAAGAAGGACAGCGACAAATCCGGCTTCTTTCCTGCGACCTATGTGGAGTGGACCAACATTCCACTGCGAGCTGGGCTTGGCCAGTGAAGCTCACTTGAGGCACGCTTTATTCTACACATTGCGAAGTTGAACTTTCAATCTTGCACTGCATCTTCACTTGTGAATCACTTAATTTTGTACATAAATCTTGCGCATTACAATGACTGTTCAACAAGTAGTTGGGTTGCATAGAACTAGTCATACTTGTGTCAATTTCTAAGTCTTAAGGCTAGTGTCACGATTGTAGTCGACCTTAGACCTCAGTCCAGCTGAGTTCTGCCAAATGGACTTTAACTACATTTCATCGAACATTCCGGGACCTGGAGCTAAGCTTGAAGACATGGAGCAAGACCTAGTGGGTTGCAGCTGTGCAGATGAGTGCACGTACGATAAGGGATGCCAATGCGTACGTTACGGTCAGGTAAGATCGTACTGCGCTTCTTGTTTTCCTGTTGCACGAACTACCGGAAAACTATCTGAGTAATATCTGGAAAAGAATGCTAGCTTTTCTAAGCATGACGCCATAAAACCGTAATGAAGCTTCGACCTCAGGACAACTACGCTGAGGACGGTACACTGTTGCTGGCGCCTGGACACTCATATCCGGTACTCGAGTGCCACGAAAACTGTTCATGTGTCAATCGCGCGAGGCCATGCCGGAATCGCGTCGTACAGCTCGGCATGAAGGTCAAGCTTGAGGTAGGTCTTCCTAGCCCACAGCCCAGCCCTTCCCTGCTTGCTGTGTAGAACTGTCTGGTGTTTAGCCCACGTACGCTAGCGGGATCGGGTATGGCTTGAAGGCGCAGCAGGCTATTCCAGCAGGACAGTTTGTTATCGAGTACATCGGTGAGATCATTTCGCGCGAGGAATCAGCAAGACGGGCATCCGAGCGCAGCACAGACGATCACAACTACATATTCACGGTCGAGGAATTCATTCAAGGTTTGTAGAGCGGCGTCCGAAAGCGTCGTGTAGTGCATGTGCAAGCACATGATAACGTAGTTCAGGCTCGCCAAATGCGACTTTTATCGACGCATCCCGGCACGGCAACCTGGCAAGGTTTATAAATCACAGCTGCGAGCCGAATTTACGGCGGGAGGTCGTTCGAGTTGGACAACGCACCCCATGCTTAGGCCTCTTCGCGTGTAGGAACATTAATCCGGGTCAGTTAGTGAAATAGTGGACCGTGATGGAGAAGCTTACGCGTATTTTAGGTGAAGAATTGTCCTACAATTACGGCGAGGTGTCCCTGGAGGCGATCGCTTCCAAAACAGGAAAACCATGCAGATGTGGCGCCAAGCAGTGTCGTGGATTTCTACCAAGCGGCAGCTTTTTGACGTGAAGGATTTATCATGCATGAAGGAGGATATGCCTGTATCCAACGCTTACGCTTTCCCACATGACGCATTGTTACAGCTACTGTCGCAATAAAACGTTTTTGCTTGCAGCGAAGAAATGCGGCGCGCGGCCTATATAAAACCGGTACATCAGCAAGTGCCTAGTGCTTGTGTATTTGCGCCCGACGCAATGGCTTCAAAGATGACGAACTGGGTGGTTGCTTTGACTACGTTCCTACTTCTGTGTGCTGTTGTAGTGGAAGGCCAAACTAGACCACCTCCCACCGTGGACATCACACCAATACCCATGGAGAAGCTCAATCCGCGACTGACAGGTCGGTCTAATAGGCTGAACCCCAGCCCTGAACATATGTTTTCTCATATGACCACGTAAGATGCCTCAGTGTACTATGCCTTTGACAAATCCATTCGATATCGCAGTACCTCAGTTCTACCGACTTTTTTGTGTTATTGCAGAATTCCGACGGATTGATTCTAACGACGACGACCAAGTGACATTCAGCGAGTTCCTGTTAGGCGACAGGTCGTACATCGAAGAACAGTCCCGATACTTCCACGGTCTGGACCTCAATGGCGACGGACGCGTCACCCGCAAGGTAGGAAGCTCGAACAGAACCGAACCCTACTAAGGCATTTTTCAGGAGTTTGAGGACTATTTCCGCAAACGCGACGAAGAGCGCGAACGTCGTCGTGAGCAATCCCAAGGCTTTTTTAAGCAACTTGTAAGTGAGTAGCTTCCGCCGCTGAGCCCTCTCCGTCACATAGAATTACAACGTACGGTCCGATGGAGAGGACAATGATGAACCTGAGATCCGTGGATATATTTATGCCGTTCGAACGCCGTTGGATAGCTAAATAAACAACTCAAATTCTGGTTCAAATGATAGAAACAACACAGATACACCGGCAGAGTCGGTTGCTCCATTCAGCTGCGTGTACCTCTCGCACTCACAATTCATTTGGTTTAGGGCACAGAAATCTTCGACCCCGAGGAATCCTCGCACCTCTCTAAGAACGGTCCACCGCCATTCCTGTTTCACTTCTCGCCTCAGCAACTGTTCGACAATTCTAGGCAACCACCGCCACCGCCAAGCCCACCTAACGGAAGCGGTCAAAGGCGACCCGAACCGCAGTCAACGCCCCACCCTAGATTTTAGTCATTTTCGTGAGCTCACACCTAGCTTCTAGAGCATACGCCCTTGTGACTGTCCAACTGATCGGCCACTGACATCTGCTCCTAAGGCTATTATTGTCGAAGCATTGTAACGGAAACGATGACCCAAGATGGGCTTGTAACACCAACATTCTCTCAGTCCTACTTTTGCAGTGTGTCATAGGTTTCGAAGAAACGGTAAAGTAGAAGACAGGAGAATAGGCAGTTCCGTTGCAGTTCAAAGAACGGTCGGTCAGGCAGAAGCTGATAGAGACAACACCGCAGCGTTACTGATTACTTGACCGAGCGTGCTTATCTACGAGCGGAGATAGACAATCAACGTCAATATTCGTGTGCTTTTTGCAGCCTAGTGGACGCCGCAATTCCCACAAATCCAAATACGTTGTTACCGTGGAAATTCGTAAATTTTCGGAAAAATCAAGGTTGGTGGACATTTGCGTTGACTTTGTGTGATAGCGTTCCATGCTAAACAACTTTGCGTAGATGACGGCACCGTTTTCAAGTGAGGACTTCGTTCGGAGGTCGCTCTTTAGCTCCATCTTTGGCTCAAAGTTGCGTGTGCGCACTCCCCGATATGGCGGTGACAACGAACAAGGTTAGATAGGACCTTCATTTGTGTGTACCACTTTGCACGAGCTTCTCTATACAGTTATGGTTTTGTCGCATCAACCGAAATCCTTGAGTGCTCGTTGTTTAGGGACGTCACGTGGGTCGCTTGGCTTCGCCAATAGCACTTCCACGTTTAATCCATCAAACGCGAATACCGCCCCGTCATCGTCAACCTATCTGACGACGTCTACCACACCAGATCACAACGTGCTGTGCAACCAACTGGAGCACAACTTATACCTGGCGTCGCCGCAGCCGCAAGAACATGATATCTGCACTCCAGAAGCGATCTACGAGCAGATTGTGCATGAGTGCTCCGAGTTCGAGCAGAGATCGAATGGGTACAACGACGTAGGCTGGGCTGACATGCCGAAAGTACATTAGACTTACCTATTTAGCTCGCTTCTCTTGACCAAATAACGCCGTCTGTTCATGAACTCGGGGTTCACTCCCAACGACAACCCTTCTGTGAGTCAGTTCAGCCCACACCAGTTCCAGCCCAACAGCAAGTGTCGCCGGCTGCTGTCTGCGTCAACTGTCAGCATCACTTTTCGCCTACAAGTCCGCTACCGCTCAACGGCCACGTGGGAGAAACGAGGGGTGTTTCCGTAGAAGAAATCGTGAAAATGGTCCTAGCGGCCGTCAAGGACGTGCCTCTGCTGAAGTCAAACAACGAAGCAGAGTCACCCGAAGAAGTCCTACGGCGGAAAAGGCAGCAGGCACGCTCCTGTCGGTTGCACGTACGATAAAGTTGTCTTTTAAGAACAACGAGGCCGCTCTGCGTTACCGGCGGAGACAGAAAGAGGCACGGATTCAGGCGCAGAACGAGCTCGATGACGCCATGCATCGCAACGAGGCTCTTCGAGCGGAAGTAGCGCAGTTACAGGTGGAAATTGACGCACTACGGCAAACGATAACTGATAATGGAGTGAAATTTTCGCCCCGGCCATCGAGCCAAGTGTAATAAACACTTCCACTACCGCACCTGCTTAGGATTTTTTGTCCACTATGACTAAGCTTAGAGTTAAAGTGGATCCGAACGCGCTACCTCTCATATCGGCGACATCGCAACTCATTTCTAGTGTGTTTATGTCTTACTGAGCATAAAAAGCTAAATGTTCTGCATTGGATGCATGCTGACGTGAAATGACCGAAAAAAATCGAGGGTGAGGAATAGGGCGAAGTGAGACAGCGACCTGTAAGGTCCGCTTATACACCGATGTACACGAAAAAGCAGTGATTACGAAGAGGCTTCGCGGACGAGATGTTCTTAGCGCGGAGTCTTCGAATGCTGGATGAGCCATTGCAGCGTGATGTCTAAAGGAACGAATCGTCCGCACGGTAGAGTCGTACACATACCGATGTTTGACTTCTCCTTGCACGAAATCGAGTAGCAGCAGATCTCGCGGTTCTGGATGCTCGACAGGTTCCTAAGACCTTGTTTTAGAAGTATCGTTTAACGCTGCGTTGCACTAAGACTACAACATCAGGCCCCCTAGCTGCAGCCATTTCAGCAACCGAATCCGAACTACACGGTTTCGGTAAGTTGTATAAGCTTCAGCCCTATGTATTCCATTCGTCGCAAATTAGCGTACTAACCTGACCATGTAGACATGGTCAGGTTAGCATGGAAACGAAGTTGACGGCTTTTGCTTATCCGCCGAATCTTCGTCTCAGTAGCGTGCCCCACTTGCTAAAACCTGGTTCGAAAATTCTTACATGCGCTCGATAAGTTCTCGTTCGTCAAGAGCATTCGGCAGGTCTTTCTTGTTTCCTAGCACCAGCACCGGAATGGCCTCGAGCTGTTGCTTGTCCAGCAACTGCATGAGTTCGTTGCGCGACGCCTCGAGCTTCTCGTGATCCGCCGCATCCACCATGAAGACAATTGCGTTGACTAAAGATGAAATGTCTTGTGCCATAGAGCGTACAAGACTTACCTCCTCGGCAGTACCTCTCCCACATCGAACGGAACCGTGGCTGCCCGCCGATATCCCAAAGCTAAATATAGACTTCAGAAGGAAACTATTTGAGAAAGGTCTACCTTAATGGTGACGTTACCCTTGGTGATTTTTCTCATGTTAAAGCCGACCGTTGGAATCATGTCTTCGGTGAACTGTCCGCTCTAAAATGCTTAGGTGGTTCCAAGCGGACAACCTTCCGACCATACCGCAATCACGTTGACGAACGTGGTTTTACCGGAGCCTTGCAGACCCACAAGAGTTAGTTCCATCTCCTCTTTCCAGAACAAGCTGCGAATCCAGTCCAAGACCCGATTGATCATGGCCAGCATGGTGAGCACTCGTCGTTGTCTAAATGGAATCGTAATTTGGGTACGGATGCAAGAAGCAGAAAACATCGTGAGCTCAAGTATCCGATGAACGACGCTAAGTAGACAGAAAAACAACATGCACCAGCGAATGACTCACATGTCAAGCAACCCTAAAATACCGAACCACGCAAAGCCAAGAAAATGAAAACCAGAACATGACATTTAAGAGGAATTTTTTAAAGGCAACACAAGATATTGTGTTGCTTGCCTAAGACTATTGGAAAGTAAAGCAATTGGTTTTCCATGAGCTTGCTCGCCGTTTATGGCAACAGTCTGCGAGAATTCGTGGCGGGACCCAGTAAGCGAAAATCACTATCTTCCTTCACAGGCAATATTTTCGAGGAGTGGAGAGCCAAGACAAACTACGGTTAACGTAAATTCCTATCGTCATTCCTTGCATGCGTATTGCACTGTTTCAATGTCTCTGTCAAGCCTTCTTTCAGCCGAAAGATGATTTGGGTCAGTATTTTCCACCACTTAATATCAGCTTTAAACCGAGCCGCAGAGCGGGCTAAGCGGCTAAGTTCGGAAACCGTAGCCTGTACCGGAACTGCTCACTCGAAGGCCGTTTCGTGCCTTGCCGGAACAGTTCAACACTGTTTGTTAGCGTTAGGCCAATGGCTGCCGTTACGATACAGAGTACCTGCAGGAAAGGCATCATGCAACAACGTTATTTTGGCTTTAAAGTATTGTACATGGATATACGGCCTGTTACTGGCTCTGCTTCAGTTGACCGGCGTTGAGATGAAGGGTAATACTGAGTCATGCACAAAGGCACACGGCATCGGCATTCGTCGCTACGGCAGATGACGTTGTTGACGTTAATCGGCAGCCCCGATAGGGGCATTTAGTTTTAAGATGCAAAGGTTGGTCTTTCTTGTATCTGAAATATTTACAAATATGAACGCAAGATTCGAAGCGCAGCGACGGCACTTGTGTCAGCATGCTGCCTAGGTCGGGCATGATTAGCACCACCAGCTGTCGCTTCCAAGTGCCGTCCAGCGGTACTTCAAACTCTTCTCTCTTGTGTCCCTATGACCCTAGGTCGTCGTAGAATACAACGAGGTACCGGGACACAACAAAATTCGAATCAGTCCTTGGAGCACAAACTGGCTGTCATCCATCTAGTCGTTCGCTAGCAGCTGAGCGGTTGTACCAAATAAATAAGCTTGCTTTTGAACAAACCTTATCCATTCCTTACTACTTATTTTCGTGGTTACGTATGTTATAGTGCGACCGTCTTCGCGTAGCATTTGCATGCATTAAAGAGCTGCATCCGGCGATCCGCTACTGCATGCGTCATAGCGCTACCGCAAGCATGAGGCGTTGGTAGACGGGGACAAAGAGTTCACCGCAATCAGCAACCCTAAGCACCTTCCGTGGACGTGACATATACCAGCCATTTAGTGTGTAAGGATATGGACATACATTAATTAGTGCTTGCTTGCTCTTATTGCAAGTTCCAGTATGATGACTGCAGCAACATGAACGACGCAAAAAACCCCTGTGCGGATTCGAGCGGCTTCATAATCCACATTCGAAGTGCAAAATTCTCGTGGACCAAAGTCATGACGTTGGTTGTCACTCTGTAAGGAACGATGACAAGCTCTCTGCCTTGCGTCAGGTTCTTCCTGGCTGGTTGAGTTGGTTGTGATGTAACTCGGCCTCGTTGCGGTCACATGATTTGTGATCTGAGACTGTACCAGATGCAGTGTGAAGGCGCGATGTCTAGCATGAAGTCTGTGACTCTATTTTGTGATTCACGCCGCATCTCCAGAATATCAAACTGTACCTGTGGCTGCGTACCAGCCATTGTAAAGGAAAGGATGCGGCTTAGATTCCAAAAGATTTTTTAAACTTTTTGTTAAGCAGAAAGCAGCAATCTTAGAGTCAAGCGCAAAAACGAACAAAAATGTTTATTTTTTCTGGGGACGGAGCCATGACACGCTTGTATCAGGTTGATGCAATCCTGGCCGCTGTTGCGAAGGCGGTTTTTCTGATCAGCTGCCCGTGACGAGGTGAGGGAAATCCCACGGTGGCTTCCACGCACTGATCGCCGCATCAAGTTTGGAACTCGACGTGGACGGTCTGGCTACGCGGATGGGCGGCGCTTTCGTCACGGCCCGTCGCCTCCTTTTAAGGGCAGCCGCGTGCACGTTCCCCCAAACGCACGTTGTGATCCGAGACGTCAACGAGACGACCTCTGATACCGCGAGAAAACTGGCTGTGAACCATCGCGAGATAATCAACGCTGCCATATAAAGAAGACCGCCACTAACTCTTCCCGTACTCTCAGCCGCTGCTCCTCCAGAAGCTTGAGTCTTTGTGCCCCTACGCCGCACATTCATCGACCGAGTAACCGTTGACCGCAAGTAGCCGCAATGACCGTACACAAGGAGAGCTTCCTCTTCACCTCCGAGTCCGTTTCCGAAGGACATCCGGACAAGATGTGCGATCAGGTATGCCTTCTAGGTGTTCCTTACCGTAATGCAACAGGTAACGTCCCACTTTTGCCCTAGGATTTTTTTCAAATACGGGGTTTCCGGTATGTTCAGGGCTGACCCATTCGCTTTGATCAAAGAACTTGTAACGCCTAATTAAAGTTTGCGCGTAAAGGGCACAGGCTTTCGGGACTTTTCCCTATTTTTAAGGCAAACAACGAACACATGCAGCTAAAGAGAAAACGCCCAGTTTCAATAAAAAAGGAGCTTGTCCCGATGATTCAAATAAACTTACAATGTAGTATGCAAGTACTCTTAGCTTCTAAGGTAGGGTGGATCCCATAATGCTTATGCCATTAACGTAGTCACGCTCAAATTCGAGTGTAACACTAAGATCAGTTTTAATAAGCCCTCGATTAGCCCATGGATATTGTTGGACGCGCACTGTCTGACCCTTAGGGAGCTCAGTTTTGTGCCCGACGGAAGGAACAACCGGTCCTCCGTCGGATAATCCCGTTCTAAAGCAAGTTTTCGCTGACCTTCTTCTTAATTGAGCGTGCGACTCGTTTTTTTTTGTGAAGATGCTTTTATGCTTGAACTTTTGGGCGGCGCTCAGCTGCCCCTACGAATTATCTGTACCGCAACCAGTTTTCGGGAAGATCATTAACACTGTCGTCGGACACAGAACACACACACTCAGTGATTGCAGACCAGGAATTCTGCAAGGGGGGACTTTCCACGTGGGCCAACCTCGAAGCATTTCCTTGAAACCAAGTGTCGGTGATCGGCTGTTTTTGTTACTTAACTCCGTGATGGATGTTCCCATGCCATGTGATCACCCATCATGGTGGCGAAGCCTCGTGGCCTAATCCTTAGTCACAAATATGGCCGTACTCCCAGAACCAACAATTCCCAAAACGGCCA